>VXAX01002750.1:14434-26602 GCA_013399835.1 Leptocoma aspasia
TTTTTTTTTCCTTATGGAAGCCATGCAGTACACAGCACAATTTTCCTGGGAGTTGGAAATGCAGGGAAATGGTTTGGTCTGGACCTGTGTGTGTGCCTAAATATGGGCTCCATGGCAGCACTTTTGTGGCAAACCCAATCCAAAGCTGTGTGTTTTTTCCAAACATCAGGAAAGTACACTGTCCCCAGCCCAGGCAATATTTATATATATATTTTTTTAATTTCTTTCCATCTATGTATTATCTCTCTCTCTATCCACCCTCTATATATTCTATTCCTCTCTTTGTGCATAGTTTATCTATATAGTCTCATCTGGGTAGGTTTAATTTTGCTAAACTTTGAATCACCTTTTTAACCATCCCACACACTGCAGAGCCTCCCTGTTTCCCTCTTTTTTCCTTCCCAAGGCTGAATGTTTGGCTGGACCCTTCCCTCGGAGGCTGAAGGCCAGAATGTAGCTGGAGGTGGCTGTGGAGAGGGCAGGGAGGAATCCCAAATGGAGATATTCCTAGGGAAGCCAGTCTCCTCTCTCCCAGGGAGAAATCCCAAATGGAGAGACACCCAGGGAAGCCAGTCTCACTCCCAGGGAGGAATCCCAAATGGAGACTCCCAGGGAAGTCAGTCTCCTTTCTCCAGGGAAGAATCCTAAATGGAGGGACTTTGGGAAGCCAGTCTCCTCACTCCCAGGGAGGAATCCCAAATGGAGATATTCCCAGGGAAGCCAGTCTCCTTTCTCCCAGGGAGAAATCTCAAATGGAGATATTCCTAGGGAAGCCAGTCTCCTCACTCCCAGGGAGAGAAATCCCAAATGGAGATATTCCCAGGGAAGCCAGTCTCCTCACTCCCAGGGAAGCCAGTCTGCTCACTCACAGGCAGAAATCCCAAGTGGAGACTCCCAGGGAAGTCCTTGCTCCCTGCTGGTACCTCCAGCCCCGGCTCAGCCTCTTTTGACGTTCAGGGATTGAGGGTTAAGGATCTTCCTGCTTGGCCTCAGCCTGACACACTTCCTGGGAATGGCTTGGTGCCCACTGGAGCTGGGGATACCCCTTCCCATCTCCCTGCACGCCCCCCCACCCCTTCTCCCGAGAGTTCCAGGACGTAGCCGCTAGAATTAAAGTAACAAGAGGTTAATGAGTTGCTAAAATATGCACCTGATGTCAAAAAGAACATTCCCCACGCTTCCCAAGGCTGTAAATACCCCAAATCCCAGGGAATTGGCACTTCTGGCTTTCTATGAAGCGAGCTGAAGTAGGACAGGCGCTGCTGCGCTGGGGTTTGTTTGTTTAACTTTTCCTTCAGACAGTGGGATGCTCCAACCTCTTTCCCTCTTTTCCTCTGTAAACACTGTGTTGCTTTAATTATCAGCACGGAGAGCTCCAAGAACAATAATCTCTGGCGCTGGGGCTGGCCCAGAGCCACCCACGGCCCCAGGAACAAACGGTCATTCATTTTGCAGCCCTTTCTGAACCCAAATGTTTACATCACACGTTTCCCTCCACGTGGTGGGGTGGGGAGAGCAGGAATATTTTTGCAACACTTAAAAGTTATGAGTGTTCTGAAATCTCTTGGCATTAGCAGTATAAATTGTGGAATAGCAGCAGGTGTTTATGCTCCAGAGGGGGAAGGTGTCAGGGATTCGTTGCTGCTGGGCTGAGGCAGAGAACGGGCTGGGATTGGGGGTTTTCTCCCATTCCCTGCAGGTTTCCTTAAATATTTTACCCTTTTTACAGTCAGGTCTTGCCTACTTACGACAGCTTGGATGAGCCGTCTGTCAAAATCATGAGCTCCATATTTGCTTCTTCCCTAAACGTGGTCACCACCTTTTACATCATGGTAGGAACTTCCCCTTCTCTTCCCTTGCCAGAAATCTGGAGGGGCCACAGGGATGGGGATTTATCTCCAGCTGGGGCTGGTTTCTGCTTATCTGTATTTATTCTGACAGATAAGTGGTCGTGCTGAAAGCAGAGTTAGGTGGGAGGTGATGAACCCAAGAGCACAGGGGGCATCGGGAGAATCCAGGTTTTCAGAGCAGCACGTTTCCTTGGATGGAGGCAGAGTGGAGGCCCAGCTCTTCCCAGGCCCAGCCTGGAGCAGGGGCTGCTGCCCAGAGTTTGGGAGAGCTTTTTCCAGCCTGTTTTGAAGGAAGTTATGCCTCATAAGGCAGCAGTTAATAAAACTGGGTTAATAATTCCTGAGGAGAGCCCTGGCCCATGAGCCAGGCTGCTGCAGGGAATGGTGACAGTCCCCCTGTTGGAGAGGGACAACCCATGGGCCTGGCAGCAAGCAAAGTGTGTCCTCTAGGAAAACCCCAGGATTTGATGAGAAACCTGCTTTTAGGCAGTTCCCACTCTTGATTAACAGCCTGTCCCAGGTTTTGGGGTGCTGGGGCTGCTGGCAGGTTGCCTGTGGAGGTGACCTCACGCTCCCACTTGGCTGCTCCAATGGGAGGTCACCATCCTGCCCCCTCTCTGAGGAGCAGGTGTGAAGTTTTGGGAGTCCAACCCTGCTCCCCTTCCCCAGGTGGGCTTCTTTGGCTACGTGAGTTACACCGAGGCCATTGCTGGGAACGTCCTGATGAACTTCCCTTCCAACCTGGTGACGGAGATGATCCGAGTGGGATTCATGATGTCGGTGGCCGTGGGGTTCCCCATGATGATCCTGCCATGCAGACAGGCACTGAACACCCTGCTCTTTGAGCAGCAGGTAAGATCCCACAGCTGCCTCGATGTGAAACTTGATTTTTGAAGGGTTTTTGTGACTCTTTGGTTTCTGACTGGGCCCCAAACCTGCCTTGGCTCCCTGAGACTCTGGTGATAATGGCATGTGGCAGGTACTCACTATCCAGAGGGACAAAGCCTCAACTCCCATAAAATCCTCAGTGCCCAGGGTGTGGTGACAGTGCAGCAGGGGCCTGTGGCCATCTCTAAATCCTGCTCTGCTCAATGGTTAATCCCTGGCACTTGGAGGTTTGTGTCCTCTCTGCAGAGGAATTCTATGGAAAGCTCGTGTCCCGTGGCTGCTGCTCCCTGCTCCACTGGGGATTCCAGCTCTGGCACAGACATGTTACACAGCTCAGAGCCGAGGTGGTTTCTTCCCTTCAGAAAGAGGGAGAAATGTGCTTTTGGAAGCAGCGGAGCCTCCTCATTTCCTGCTGCTCCAGCTGCTGCCCTTTTCCTGGCCAGCTCATTGAGCTCAAGCTCCTGTTCCTGGCCTCGGAGCCCAGCCCAGCCCCATTTCTTCTTGCTTCCTTGTGTGCCTGCTCATTCCTGCTCCATTATTCTCACCCAGCACCTTTGTCAGCAGCCCTGGAGCAGCCCTTTCCCCTCTGGGTTCGGATGTCCCCTTCCTCCAGCGCCTCCCGGGCTGCGGTGCCGGCCCGCTGCGGGGGCGGGCAGTGGGATATGGGATCCAGCCCTCTCCCACACGTTCCACCTTTCCCAGGGCCAGCTCCTCAGCCAGCCTTTGTGACTGAAGCTGGTCTGTCTGCTGGAGACTGTGAGTCCCTTGTGGCAGTGGCGTGTTCTCCTCTGTGCATTGTGCGCGCGGAGCGCGCCGATGGGATTCAGCAAATAACAGTGAGAGATTGTGGGAATGTTCTGAGGCCTTTGTGTATCCGCATAAATAGAAACCTCTTAGGCAGGAAATAAAACTTGAGCAATTTATAGCTCTAAATCCTGCCACTTCTGCCTGTGAGGAGCCCCCGGCTCTTTTCTCACGTTGGGAGGGCCCGAGGATGGGGGCAGAGCCAGCGGGTGCAGAGGAGGAAGTGCTGGAAACACTTGGGAACACTTTGGATCTCTCCTGGGCTCAGCTTGAGGCTGGCTGGGCTCTGAAGGTGTCGCTTTGCCTTCCTCTCTCCCATCTGTGCAGCAGTGGAGCTGGGACTGGCTGGGTCTGCAGGGCACACTGGGGCCTCTGCCTTCCACACCTCCCACTCGGGAGGTGGGATGGGATGGGATGGGAAGCAGAGGTCCTCTGGAATTCCTCCAGCAGCTGCCCAGCAGCACCCATCCTCCCCTGTAGTCTCCCTGGGGTGTCTTCCTGTGGCACAGTGCAGTGGGAATGGCCCTGCTCCCAGAGCTGTTGGGGAACACCTCTCCCTAGCACAGCCAGAGCTTTTCCCTTGTGACTTCTCCCTCCTGCTGCACCCCTGAGCTCCTTCCTCCTGCCCTGGGCCTTGGGCTGCTCTCTTGAGTCCCTGCACGGGGACTGGGGCACAGCTGAGGGGATCACAGCGGGGAGCATTGCTGAGGGGATTGCTGGGGGGCTGAGGGAATTGCTGAGGGTCTGGGGACTGTGATACCAGAGCTAAACTGTCCCCCTCCACCCTTGCCCTCCCAGCAGAAGGACGGCACCTTCGCTGCCGGGGGCTACATGCCCCCGCTCCGGTTCAAAGCCCTGACGTTGGCTGTTGTGTTTGGAACCATGGTCGGAGGCATCATGATCCCAAATGGTGAGTGAGGAGCTGGCAGCAAGGGCTGGCTGCTTTTTCTGGTCTCTGTTATTTGTTTTCCTGGCTGGGGTGACCAGACTCACACCCCATCCTGCCCAGGGGCTCTGGCAGCTGTCCTGTGCTGCTGCTCTGGCACTCCTGGAAAAGACCTTTGCTGACTTTTCCTCTTCTTCCCCAGTGGAAACAGTCCTGGGCCTGACAGGTGCGACCATGGGAAGCCTCATTTGTTTCATCTGCCCAGCTCTTATTTACAAGAAGATCCACAAGAATGCGCTTTGTTC
The DNA here is from genome assembly GCA_013399835.1 of Leptocoma aspasia. Classification (NCBI taxonomy): domain Eukaryota; kingdom Metazoa; phylum Chordata; class Aves; order Passeriformes; family Nectariniidae; genus Leptocoma; species Leptocoma aspasia. The sequence continues at coordinate 19,168 of VXAX01002750.1, forward strand.
ACAGGTCAGTGCTGATGCTGCTTGACATCCCCCTAAGCCCTCTGCAGAGCCTGGGAACGTGCTTCATTTGGCTGCAGCACAGAAACTGCCCAGCACCTCCTCCAGCCTCCCCCTCCAGTCTGCCCAGTACAGGTGGGAGCTGTTCTGGGTGGGTGTCCACCACTTAGGGCTGCACAGACAGTGGCAGAGATGCTGGCCCAAGCTGGAACACCCGCTCTTTTTGTCCCTCCAGCAGCACGTGTAACAGTCATTTTGTGCATAAAATGCTGCTTCCAGTCCTCCTCCTGGTGGGATTCAGGTTTTGGATCATCAGAACAGGAAATCCAGGCAGCCTGTAAAACCTTAAAGCCTCACATCCCGACCTGCCCGGGCTGGGTAAAACAAACAAGGCTCCACGATGTGGTTTGTGCTGCCGACCCTCAGCTTTCTGCTTTCAACCAAAATAATAGTAAAAAGGAACACACACATAGAGGTGTTGCTTCAGGAATTGATTTTCTAAGGGATTGGGGTCGTTCAGAGGCTGTTAGAAGTTTAACTTTTCCTTTTGCTCCAGTTTGAATTGGCCTCCTCAGGGACTGAAACAAAGTGGCTCTTTGCTGGGCTTGATCTCTCTGCTCCTGCAAATACCATGGGCTGAAATTAACAGGTTTTGGGGTTTTTTCCTAACAATAATTTAATCCACTGCCTTTTTCACAGGCCTCTGTCCCAACATTCCCAGTCAGGACAGTGCTGGGCTGGGAATAAGGTTTTGGGCACAGTGCGGAGTCAGCAGGGGAGAGCAGCACGTTTTTGTGGGGCTCACAGAACTGGTGGCTTGTTCTGTGCTTAATGACTTGTGGCTTTGCAAACCTACGTGAATTTTTTAAGCAGGGTGTGTTTTTTTTCTTCCCTCTGCTTTCCCTGACAGAAGGAAATAGTCCAACTTTCCAGCTTTCACTCTGAATTCTGACACTTAGCTCCGAACTTCTTTGAGTGAAACCCCAAGCAGGAGTCTGAATGCCAGCCTGGGTTTTTCAGGGAAACAAAGAGCACTTTCAAGAATTGCTTTCTATTCCGGCTGAGCCAGAGTGTTTCCCTGCAGTGCCTGAGGCTGCACTCAGGACAGGCTGAGCTCTCAGCCTGGCTGCTCGGGGTGGGACACTGGGGCCCTCACAATGCCTGACCCCAAACCCAGTCACGAGGCTGAGGGAGATGTTTGTCCTGCAGAAATCCTCACAAAGGAGGAAGGGCTTATCTAAAGCATCAGGCCCCGGGTTACCTCTCGAGGGGCTGGCAGCAAGCTGTCCAGCCTTCCCTGAGTGATCCATTGCCTGTCAGGTTTGCATTCTTGCTTGGAGCGAGAACACACCTGCCTGCCCTGCTCAGCACCTCCCCACCTCCACAGCCCAGCTCGGAGCCCACCCTCTCCTCCTCCCTCCAGGTCTTTGCAAAGGCTCATTTATTCTTTCCCTGGAGCTCTGTCTTTGGTCTCCTCCTTCATTCCTGCTCTCCTTTGATCAGGTGCTCCACTCCATCAAAGTCAGCTCCTGAGGAAGGTGGCGGGCGGGGGGAGAGGAGCCAGCCCTGGGCTCAGCTGTCCTTCCCTTCCTGTCCCTGTCCAAACAGCCATGGACCTTCTCCCTCCTTCCCTGCATCAACTTTAGCCTCCTTCAGAGCAGCAAACCTCAGTGCCAGCTTTTACACTTCTCTGGGTTATCTTGGCTCTTGTGCTGCTGAGAACTGGCTGCTTTTATCGGGCCACTTCTGGCACCCAGCAGCATCCAGTGTGGGGCAGGTGGTGACATGGAAGGCCAGGTTTTACAGGAGATGGTGCAAACTGAGGCTACAAAACAGGGATTTTGCACTAAAAGTAGTGAAGAGGATTTCAGGTGGGGGGAGGGAAATGGGCAGATGTTTGCTGGGCAGCAAAGGTCTTCTGCTGAGGAACTGGGAAGGGTTGGAGCTGCTGCTCAGCTGGGCTGGGCTGGGAGTACCCTGCTTGGGAGGGTTAGCTTGGAAAGGCAGGTCCCAGAGCAGTTAAAAAGCCCGGAGTCAGGCACACAGTGCTGCGAGGGAAGCAGGGAGAGTGTTCCCTTTCTTGTGGTTAAGCATCTGTTCCTGTAAAGGTCCTTGTCCCGCTGCTCCCCGGGAGCCCCGGCTTTGGCAGAGCTGCTGCGGGGCGTGTGGGGGTCTGTGAACAGAGTGTGTAACTGCCAGCAGGAAGGTGTTGCCTTCCCAGTGTTGACACAAGCTTGTCCGAGAGGCCCCTCCTAGGGAGGCCGGAGCTGCTGTTGTCCCACTTGGGGAAGAGGAGCTGCCGGAGGTCAGGAAGTGACCCCTCGGCTCGCTCCTGTGCGGGTGGAAAAGAGATTCCCTCTGCCCTTCCCTGGCAGCACAGGGGCCAGCACACCTTCCCCAGCAGCACATCCAGGGGTACAGCCCCCCCAAACACAGCATCTCTGAGGAGGGAGCCGGCAGTGACCGGGGCTCTGCATTCCTTCGCCATGACTCCGTCCCTCGGAGCGCTGGGTGTCCGGGAGGACGGGGATGGCGTCACGCCACACAAATGCAGCCTATTTGCTTCCCGTGGCTGCAGGAGAAGGGCTGAGCTAATGGCTCTGCTGCGCAGAGCTGGAGTCATCTTCTGGGAGGGAGGAGGGCTGAGGGAGCACGACCGGCCGAGGAAACGGCCGCGTAAACTTCCTCCCCTGAATTCCCGTCCGCGCTCGGAGCGTGGCTCCCTGGAGAGGGGCCTTGGCCGTGCTGACCTGCCCCACGGCTTTCCACAGCCTCACACCGTGCCTGTGCTTCTGCAGAAAGGTCTCTGCTCTCGGTGGGATCGCTGGGTCTGGGGGAGATCATTCCCGTGGGACCAGAGCTTGGCTCAGGACTCAGAGCACAGCCTTGCAGTGCTGAGTGTCCCCTCGCTCCAGGATCTCCAGATGCTGTGGGGATTGGAGGCTCCTCTGCCTGGATTGGTTCCTTGAGTCCTTGCAGCCCTCACTCCCATTCCTTCGCTTGCCTTGGTGGTCCCCTGAGCACAAACCGCCTGCTTTTCCATGGCATAAGCATCTCCGTGGAATTAAGCCAAATCATGGCCCTCTTTATTCTGGTCTTCAGTTGGGGAGGGAGTAGGTGAGGAGGGGGGAGCTGGGTGAGGGCAGCTCAGGGACAGCCCAGCCTGTCTCCAACTGCAACGTGTGCCCGTACCCGCTGCTCCGGGAGCTCGCAGCTGAACTCCAAATGTGCAACAATCAAAGGGGTTTCAATCCGAGGCGTTTGAGCCCCTGGTTCCCCACTAAGATAAGAAACAACAAAAATCCTTTTAAAGCATTTAATATTTTCAGCCGTTTCCTACAGTTCCCTCCTCTCCCACGTTGCTCCTGGTTCCTGTGGCACCAGAATAGATCCTCTTTGTGGAAACGCTCTTCCTCTCCACTGTTGTTTCTGGAAGGTGCCAGAACAGCCTCCCAGGCACAAAATGCATTTGTGCCGGGGCTGTGGATTGTGGGAGGGGAGGAAGTGGAGCAGCTCGAGCCCAGGGCAGCAGTGCAGGACCTGCTGACTCGGCGTTTGCCCGGGGGGGGGAGATGGATGGCAGGATATCTGCTCTTTGTGCACCCCGGGCAAGGCAGGCAGCACATTCTGCTCCCGTTTCCTCTGCAGCAGCTCTAAGGTCTGGCCTCTGCTCCCTGGCCACGCTGCCCCTGCTCCAGAGCTGCTCCACGTCCCGCCAGCCTTTTCCTTCCGAAGGCGTCGGGCTGTCTGCGGGGTGTGCTGGGAACGGGCCCTCGGGGCTCTCCTGGGCCCAGCTCTGACCACGCTGCTCTGTCCTTCTGGGTGACCTCCCTCAGCACGAGGTGGGTGAGGAAAGCATCGGCCCCTCCTCCCCCTCTGGAAGTGCCAATGTTTTAATTCCTCCTTCCAATTTCACCTCTCCCCTTGATTTGCAGTTTTCAGGCAGCTTCCAGTGGTAGAAGTGCTCCCTGTGGCATTTCCTGGTTTTCCCCACGCTGAGAAGCGCCTTTTTGTTGTGCTTTTTTGTGAATTGGGATGTAAATGTGCACAGTGAGGATTGGGAGTCATGGAATCATGCAATGGTTTGAGCTGGGAGGGACCTTAAAGCTCATCCAGTTCCACCTCCTGCCATGGGCAGGGACACCTTCCACTAGACCAGGTTGTCCAAGTGCCATCCAACACTTCCTATGACTCATGTGGAATTAGATCCTTTTAGATCAATTTGTCATCACACAACAAGCTGCAAAAATTCTTTTGCTGCTCATCACTTTCTCCTTTTTGAGGTAGAGAAATTCCAAGAGCCCTTCCCTCCATGGGATCCAGATTCCATCCTTCTATTTTTATCCTGTTTGATCCTAGCTTTCTGGGAATCAGGGAGTCCTTTCTGAGCAGCTTCTTTGAGCCCTGGGACCAGGAGCTGCGTGTGGACATGTTACCCTTGCTTTCAAAACCAAGGATTTTTAAGCAGCTCCCTGGAATGGTTTGGGGCTGTGACCAGGCCAGGCTCCTCTGTGCTCAGCCAGACCCTATTTCATGGAATCCTCATGCTGGGAATACCTGGGAATGAGTCTCTGCTGTAGGACTTGTGTCTGCCACATGCATTTTCCTATCCCTGTGTCCTGCCCTTCCACTTCACTCACTTTTGAGCCTTTCCAAAGCCTTTCCAACAGCTTCCAGCCTCTGGAACAGCTTCCATTCCAACAGCTTCCATTCCCATGGCTCTGCACCCAAATATGAACCTCAGCCAGGAGCAACTGGTTTTCCTGTTTGTCTCTGACATTTCTCTCCCTATCACGTGTCACTGTGCTGAGCTTGGAATTCTGTGGAGGCACTGTGGGAATGTCGTGGGGAGCAGTCCCCTTGGATTTCCTGTGCTCACTGTCCCTCTGGCACTGTGCAGATTATCCTGTGGATTGGGCTGGGAATGCTGGTGATCAGCACCTACACCACCCTATCTGCCACTGAGGACACCCCTGTGAGGACGGAAGCAGTGGGCTTGGAGCACCTGGACAGAGAGGAGAACAGAATTGACCAGGATTCAGTCAAACTTCCAGGTATGTGCTTGCTGGAGTTGGGTTTTCCAGCCCTGTTCCCAGCTTCACCTCTTAAAAAGAAGGAGAAGGGTTTTTTTTTTGAAAGTGTGGTGGAAGCAGGGTAATTTCCAGGCACCTCCATGCATCTTCCCAGCTTCCTGAGGCCTTTTCCCAAGAACAGCTCCACTTTGGTCTGCTGGAAAAGCTCCTGTGACCTCCAGTGGTACTTTGTGGGAGTTGTTCTTTTGGGAAGGGAAAGGTGTGGTGCAGGCCTGGGATCCCCTGGAGGGAGAGAGCAGGGGTCCCTATTTGGGATGAGCACAGTGCCCACCTGGCCCAGCAGGACTGTTCTCCCCCTCTGCCAGCCCAAGGACCAGCCACCCATCACCCTCAAAGGTAGGGGAATTTATGGGAACTGCCTCTTTTTTTGGCACCGAGGGTATAAATTCGGACTCGGCTTTGGCTCTGACAAAGCCTGTGATTACGCCTCAGCTTTGTTTACTGGTTCTTGTTATTTATTATTTGTTTGCTGGGGCTGCTGATGGAATTACGGCCTCTCCTCCCTTTCCCAGCTGCTCCAGAGCAAGGCCGTGGCGCGCAGGTGCCGCCTGACCCTGCGCTGCCCCTCGCCCTGCCGCGTCCTGTTCCTTCACTTCACTTTTGTTTCCTTCTGCTCCTGCGGGGTTTTTTTTTTTTTTTTTTTTTTTGTTCTTTGGAGGCCTTGAAATATCCTCGCAGAGATTGAGAGCGGAAGGGAGAAAGGGGCTGGCTCTTCTGGAGATTATCCTCCCTCCTGGTTCTTGGCTGGGCTCCTGCCCGGCAGCTTGGAGCGTCTCCCACACCGGTGCTGCTGCCGATAACATTCACTCTGGGGTTGCTCCGTGGTGGAGTTTACTTGTGGTTTACTCGTGGCTTACTCAAGGCTGTGTGTGCCTTCCCAGGCACGCTGATGCCGGTGAGCTCCGAGCAAAAGATGCTCCCAATCCCTTAATGGAGCCCCCAGCAGGGCCTGGAGGAGGGATGCGATTGAATTCTTCCGTCTTGGTTAATTTTGGAGCAGTAATGGCCAAAGAACAGCTGCTCCTTTCAGGAGGAATCGCTAACGACACGTGTTCTGACTGGGAAAATAAAAAATCCCATAAAACACGGTGTCCGCTGGAGTTTGCTGAATCTTCTCCCCTTCTCGGCGTGAGCCGGGGCGGTGGAGCAGGATGCCAGGCTCTGATCATCCGAGCGATCCCGGAGCCCGCCGGCAGCAGCTCTGAGTGCTGCTGGATTAAATAATCCCACCCGGGAGGAAGGCGGGTTTAGTGCTCCCGGCTCATAAACTTCCCAGGGAGGAGCCGTGCAGTTCCGAGGCAAAGCTCAGCTGTCCCCTGGGGTCCCTGTGCCAGCAGGGGCTCCCTCCCCGGGGAGGAGGAGGAGGAAGAGGGGGCAGACGGAGCCGAGCAGAGAAGGGGGCAAGGACCTGCAGAGTGGACGTGGGGCTGCCCCGGGAGAGCCGCCGCTGCGATTCCTTGGATCTGTGCCTCGCTGTGCCTCTGCAGGATGTCGGCTTGACTAGCAATGAGAGGCGTTAAATGGTGCCCTTCATCCCCCGCCGCGGCTCCCCCTCGTCCTGGCCCGCCTCGTTCTGCAGAGCAGGAGCTGCCGCCGCAGCAGCTGCATCCTGTCCCTTCCAGGGCCGCAGGATGCGGGCTGGGCCGCCCCCGGCACCTGGCTGCCCTCCGGATGGGCCCAATTCCACACCCGGGGCTGCAGCAGGATCCCACGGCTTCTCCCTGGGCACCACTGCTGGCTGCTCAGCCCCTTCCCCAGGGCACAGGGTGCCTTGCGCCCCTTCCTTGGCTGTGGGATGCTGCTCCCAGCCCTTTTCCTGGCTGGAGGCTTCTTCCAGACCCCTTCTTCCAGGTGCATCTGTGCCTCTGGGTCAGAGGGTGCTCAGCCCCTTCTGTGGGCACAGGCTTGCTCCGTGCCCTTTCCCGTGCTGCCCCATCCAAGGCAAACCACAGGGCCTTTCCCCAGCGCTGCTTTCCCCGTCTGCCTCCCGCCTGTCAGCGTGTGAGAGGAGTTTTATTGGCCTCTTTGATGTTGTGGAGCCCAGAACTGGAGAGACTTTCATTAAAGCCCTGCCCCGTGGGCCCGGGGATTATGAATATTAGAACATTGGCCTTTTATGTGAACACGTATTGACCAGCGGCCTCGGAATCGTGTTTTTCCTAACGACACCCAAGTGCCCATTACAGCCCCAGCCTGTGGTGCTGGAGGTTTTACTGTCAGCAGCTCTTCGGGAAAGGGATAAAACCCCTTCCAGCCCCGTCCTGCTGCTCTGCACCGCGGCTGCGCCTCTGTTAAAAGGTTGCTAAGCTGCCTCTGAAAGCTCAGGAAGGCAATTATCCATTTAA
>VXAX01002750.1:41646-55833 GCA_013399835.1 Leptocoma aspasia
CGGGAGCGGGGACAGCGACAGGGCCTCACCCTCGGCACCGCCCCCCGAGCGCGGGGGTCCCACCCGCGTGTGGGTGCGTGGGGCCCATTACTGTGGGCGTGAGGGGTTTGGAGGGTCTGGGGTCTGGGCTGAGGGTCTGCGAGGGTTGGGACTTGGGGGGTCATGAGGGCCTGGGGATATGGGCTGGGGTCATGGGGGGCTTGGGGCTGGGTTTNGTGTGGGACCGGGGTGATCCTGAGGGGCTCCGGGATTTGGGAGCTTCAGACCACGGCTTGCCTCTGGGTCACTGGGGGGCTGGGGGCCATGGGGCTTCAGAGCTAGGGAATCTGGGCTTCAGGGATTTGGGGGGCTGGGCTGGGCTGGGCTGGGCTCCTCAGCCCGTTTTCCTGCCCCGAGCCCAGCGGTTTCCATGAGAGCCGTTTGTTTCCTCGGGCTGTGGAGCCAGAGGCATTGCCAAGGGCTGTGGTGGAGCCCTGAGAGGGGGAGCCAGGGCTGCCAGGGGAGAGGGTTTAGTGACAGTGTGGGTAATAAATACAAAGAAATAAAGTGATCTGGTCTTTTCCTGGATCAGCACTGGGGCTGGGAGGGTGCAGAGGGGAAAAGGTGCTGGCCCAAGCTGGGAGGGGGGCCCAGCTCCTCCTGTGCCCCCTGAGAGGGCACGATAACTTCTGAACAAACTCTTGGCAGGGATTGGGAGCTTGGCCTTGGGAGCTGCTCAGGTGGTTCTTCAGCCTCCCAGCCCCACGTGGGATGTGGGGTGAGCTGAACTTCCAGCCTGCAGTGATGGGGCTGTTGTGGGTCCGTGTGTTCCTCCGGCAGCCATGGGTTGTGTGGGGTGAAGGAGCCTGGGATGGGGAGCAGGGCTTTTCCCTCCCTTTGGTCCTCTGCTGGAATGCCAGCCCATAAATGTGACAGCCATGGGGTTGGGTGAAAGCAGTGAGGAGTTCTCCTGGAGCCTCTCCAGGGCTGTGCTTGGGTTATTTGCCATGTGGCAGTTTGGAGGAAGAAGGTGTTTTCTCCTGTTGGGAGGCAGTTCCAGCTCTGAGTGCTGGTGTTTGCCAGAGCACCTGGCTCTGAGGCTGGATGCTCCATGCCTTCCCCCATTGCTGTGGTTTGTACACTGATAAAGGACTCTTGACAATAATATCAGAAGGCTAAATATGGTTTATTAACATGACTCCATAATTCAAAGGATTTGGGCTGTTATCTGCCCAGCATGGAGCATCCCAAGCTGCTGCTTCAAGCTCTGTCCAAGGAATGCCAGAACAGCTTACACAATCAGAGATAACAGCTTTTCACCTCATAGGCTGAAAGGAAGAAAACCCCTCGTCTCCTATATCAGGAGACAGGCAGAGAAACCATCTGTGTCCTTGAACACAGCTCAGAGATTTGTTTATAGAAACTTGTAAAAAAGATAGTAAAAGATGCTTTCCCATGGGAAGAATTTTCTGCAGGCCTGCATACAGGGAAACTTATAATATGTTCATACAACATTCCCCTCTCTCTGTGCTGTGCTTCCAGGGCTCCTTCCTCCTGCTGCAGCATGAAGAGCACCCGGAGCTGCTGCTCTGTCCAGAGCTCTGACGTGGCAGAGCTGATCCTGACGGGGCTCCCGGCGCCGGTGTCACGGCGCCCCGGCAGTGCCTCTCCTGCCAAGCTCGTGGCACGCTCCGTGTCCGTGGCTGCCGACAGCAAAGCCAAGAGGAACTCCCCGGTGAGCCCCTGTCCTTGTCCCTCCTGTGCCTGGCACGTGGCGTGGCTCCAGGCATGCCCATGTCCCTGTCGCTGTGGTTCCCCCTGGCACCACCCTCGTGGCTCTCTGCTGGGTGCAGAAGAGCAAGCATCAGGATTCCCTGTTTTCCTTTCCTCGCCCTTCACCTCCCCGTGCCAGTTTCCAGCTGGAAACTCCCCATTTCCTGGTGTCTCCTGCTGGGATGTCAGGCCCAGCCTGCCCCTCATGGAGCACCCCATGTTCCTGTACCCCACCGGGGGTTCCACAGAGGGAGCGAGCCCCAGGTGCTTGCTGGGCTCTGTCAGGATCCAGCAGCACAGTCTGTGCTCCGTGCTGAGCAATCCCTTGGCAGCATTCCCACGCCCTTGTTCCCAGGAGCTGGTGCTAAGGAACGTGTTCCTGCTGGCTCAGCAGTGCCCGAGCGAGGTGTCATTGCCCGCTGCCTCAAGGAGAGTTTGGCAGCCCTGGGGCAGTGTGAACTCCATGTCCCACTGGGTGAGAGGGTGGGGGAGCCTGCCTGTGCTCCTCCTGAACGTGGCTGCTGGATTTATCCCTGCTCTCTGCAGGAAGATGGGGGATCCCGGGCCATGAACAACCTGCGCAGGTCCAACAGCACCACCCAGGTGAACCAGCGGGTGAACAGCTCACACAGGTACAGCTCCAGCCACAGGCGTGTGTCCATCTGTCCTCTGGGTGGCACTGGGGGACACCCCACCCGTGTGTCCAACCTCCCTGGTCCTGTGGGGGAGCAGGAGCCTTTCTGAAATACCCTGAGCTCTGTCATGCACATCAGGAGTTAAAACCTGGCCCTGGAAAACCAAGGTCTGGTGCTTTGGTTATTTTTTTGAAGAGGAGGTCCCTTTTTCAGGGTTTTATAGGGTCACAGAACAGCCTGACCTTAAAGTCCCATGCAGGATCACCTTCCATGAGACCAGGTTGCTCCAAGCCCCATCCAATCTGGCCTGGGACACTTCTCTGTCAAAGCAGTGCCCAGCTTCTGTGGGCAACCTGTGCCAAGGCCTCACTACCATCACAGGGAGGAATTTCTGTTTGGGGAAATGGAGTGTATTTCTGTGGCTGTGACAAAAAACATTGCATTTGATTCCAGCAGCCCTCATGGACCCTCCAGGCCATAACTGGGCTGTGTGAGGAGACAAAAGTTCTCTGTTCCCAGTGCCCTCTGAGTTGGGATTTTCCATTCTCCTGTTGGTCTGTGCCCATCCCTATCACCACACACCACCCTGGAACCCAAAGCTCTGTGTAAAGAGAAGTCAGTGGTGGATTTTGTGGCCAGAATGCTCCAGCCCCTTTCTCCCCTGTGTCACACTGGAGTATCCAAGTGCCCTGCATAGCCAGGGTGTGTCCTGTGGCTGTGAGGTATCCCAGAACCTCTGTTCTCTCCTCTCTGCCTTCCCTGGGTCTGGATAAAGCTCGGAGCAGACAGGAGACTTCCTGGCCTTCTTTGAGGGCGATCCAGTAGGAAGGAAGAAACTGGCAACTCTGAGCAAAACCTCCCCAGAAAAGAAAACCACATGGAATATCTTGGTGAGGATGGCAGGCTCTGGGAGTGGGCGGGCCAGGTCAGCTCTGTGCTCCTGGTGGTGTTTGAGGAGGTGGGTTTGGTGGCCTTATCCCTGATTCCATGGCAGGATGACCAGCCCCGGGTGTTCCAGGGCCACTCTGGCCCCCACGGCCTCGAGCTGCCCACGGGCATGAGGAGGAAGGAAGCCACAGTGCTCCTGGCTGCCAACTTCACTGCCAATAACAGGTAGGACAGAGGGTCCTGAGGGGGGCAGTAGGTGGAACTGCATGGAGAAAACACCCAGAGAGGGGGAGCTGCTGTTTCTGACGCTCCTGGTCTCTCCACACAAGGAGCAACAAGGGCGCAATGGGCAACTGCGTCACCACCATGGTGCACAACAACTACTCCACTGCTGAGAAGGGCCCTGCTCCCAAGAGCTCCAACCAGGCTCCCAGTTCCCTCAAGTGAGTGTGGGGGGTGTCCTGGCTCTGCAGCTGGGGTGGCCCCAGGGTCATGTGTGGCGCAGGACAGGGCTGAGTGGCTCCATCTTCTGTCCCAGCAATGTCGTCAAAGCGGCCTCGAACGAGGAGGGGGAAGGCAGCAGCAGCTTCATGAAGTCTCAGAAGAATTTCTCCAGCAACAACATCATGACCCGCAACAACAACAGCAGCAGCAGCAGCAGCGTTCCCCGGAGGAGGGAGGTGACCGAGGAGGAGGCCGAGAGGTGAGGGAAGGGGCAGGAAGGTGGTGCCAGGAGGTGTGAGCAGCTCCAGGGGAGCTTGTTCTTGTCCTGTGGGATTTCACACTGGGGAAAGGCCACTCTTAGTGCACCTGCAGGTCCCAGTGCTGTGGGGAAGCTGTCAGTGCTCTGCTGCCCCCGGGGCTGTGCTGACCCTCCCTCCCTGTCCCCTCAGGTTCATCCAGCAGGTGAACCTGGCTGCTGTCACCATCCAGCGCTGGTACCGGCGGCACTCGCAGCGGCACAGGACGGCGGCTGCGGCTCTGGGGCGCCTGATGGCTGCCAAGAGGGAGGTTGGTCCTGTCCCCTGCTCTGTAGCCCAGACCACCCAACATCCATGTCCTGCTGGCCATGCAGTTGGGCTCCCTTTAGTCCCCAGACCTGGGCTATGAGAGTTGAGGGGGCTCTGGCTTTGCATCCAACTAGCCCCGCCGTGGTCCAGAGAGCTGGGGAGAGTGCTGTTCCCTCAGAGCTGTGCTGGCTGTGTCCAGAGAGCTGGGGAGAGTGCTGTTCCCTCAGAGCTGTCCTGGCTGTGTCCAGAGAGCTGGGGAGAGTGCTGTTCCCTCAGAGCTGTCCTGGCAGTGTCCAGAGAGCTGGGGAGAGTGCTGTTCCCTCAGAGCTGTGCTGGCTGTGTCCAAGGATTAGCCTGGGCTGGATTCCAGCAGGAGTTGAGGCCCAAAGGTTCAGCACCACATGTCTCCAGTTCCCCAAGCCCCCTGACTGGGAGCAGTCAGACACTGTGGCAGCACAAGTCTCCCTGAATTGCCATTGTCTGGGCCAAACTGGTGGCCAGAGAAGGGATGCCCCATCTCATCTCATCCTAATGAATCCCTAATGAGGTGCCTTGTTAGAGTGACGAGGTTTGACAGCTATTTGTGTTTCTTTGTGTTCAATTATTTATCCCAGTAATGAAAAGCTCCGTTGCTCTTGCATGTGAGTCTATTTTTAAGCCTTGTCTCCTTGGTGGTTGCAGACCCAGATGATGATATAATAATAATAATAATAATAGTAACAATAATAATAGTAATAATAATAATAATTGCATTGAGGATCTGAAGAAAATGAGCTGCTCCAAAGCAGAGCTGTGCCGAGGGCTCCTCACCTGCAGAGAGGAGAGCATGGAAAACCTGGATATGGGGTGATCCAGGTGTGGGTGCCCCTCACACTTCTCAGTGGTGGGTGCTGGAGAACTCTCAGTAACATTTTTGACCCTCCTCTCTGGAAGGAAAGGCAGCAGCGGATGGAGGAGGGGAATATCCTGGATTTGCAGGAGAGGAAGGACGAGGAACGCCGGAAGATCCGGGAGGAGAAGGCACGCCTGGCCCGGCACGCTGCCATCCAGGTAGGGCCAGGCCAGGCCTGTGTGACACCATTTGTTGGCATCATCCAGCAAGGCAGCAAGAGGGCTCTCTGCATCTCCAGAGCCTTGGCATGGAGCAGGACCAGAGCCAGCCTTGGAAATGGAGTGCTCCCTCCGGAGATGGGGGTGCCACAGAGCAGCTTCCTGCTGTGCTCCTGCCAAGCCTTGGCAGCTCGTTCTGAGCTTGGGAAGACAGTGCTGGTTTCTGTGTAGTTCTCAGGAAAATGGTGACCATGTTGAGACAGGGAGACTCCAAGCTCCGTGGAATGGCGGAGGGCATGTGTGTGCCCTGGGAGTGGGACCCTCCTCAGGAGCAGGGTCCCTCCAGAGAGGGCTGAGTACCACTCCATGTCCCTTGGCAGGAAGCAACATGTCATTGTCACCCTGCTCTTGCAGCTGGTGGTGCAGATGGGGTTGGCACAGGCTGCAGGAATTGGCAGTAAAGCTGGGGATGTTTTAAACCCCAAATTTTCTTTGCCCTAATTGGCATCATGTTCAGTCAGGGGAGGGGGTTGGGGGAGACACATCAGTGAGCAGCTGGAGGATGCAAAAACGCTGCCACAGCCTTGCAAACACAGGCTTGTGCCTTCCCAAAACTTCAGGACATCGGTGGCTCCTCTGTCCCCGCAGGAGCTGCAGCAGAAAAGGGCCCAAAAGGCCTCGGAGATGAAGCACTCAGCAGAAGAGCTGCTGCTGGTGAAGGAGAGCAGGAGGGTGCCCAAGAAGAAGCCTGGTGCCAAACCTGCCTCAGGCAGGAATGTCAGCCCAGCCAGCAGCCTCACCAAAGCCAACAACGCCGGTGAGTCCCTCTGGTGTGTCCCCAAAGCTTTGGGAAGGAGGGGTTTGCTCTGAGGAGCTGCCTCCCAGGGGCTGGCTGGGGTGAGTGCCTGAGAACAGTCTGGTTCCTGCAGAGGCCAATTCCCCCTCAGCAGCCTCGGAGCTGGAAGGAAGCAGCCTGGGAGCTCTTGGCTCCGTGCCCTTGCAGGACCCCGGGGCAGAGGACAAACTGCAGGTGGGTCTGGCTGTGCCTCCTGGGGGCCCTGGCAGCAGCTGCTCTGCCAGGGTGACATCAGAGCCTTTGCTGGCTTCTGGGGAGACCCAGAAAACTCTCTCATTCTCTTGTCTTCTCCCTTAGGATGTGAGCTCCAGGGAGACAGGCAACGAGGACCTGGAGACAGCAGTGACTGCTGGCAGCGGGGCTCCCTCCAAGGTCACGCTCAATGAGCTGCTGGACACACTCAGGCTGCTGGAGGAGGAGCCCGAGCTGCTGCCCCCACCCAAGCTCCTCAAGAAGGACAGATATGCCTGGGTGGACAGGGTGAGCTGGGGGATGAGACTGCTCTGTCCATCCTTGGACAGTGATGGCTGCCTGGTGAGAAACAGCCAGGGTCTGCCAGGGAAAGGTGGTGGAGCAGCTTGGAGTGGGTGATAGAGGAATTTGGAGGAGTGTGGAGGTGGTAGAGGTTTGTTTGGTGCATTGAGGGCTTGGACATTTGCAAGGAGCAGCTACCCATGCAAAGGCTGATGGTGGGACAGGGTTTAGCCCAGAGGATCAGGCTGGTTACTGGGGTGCAGTGGGAGGACTGGGCTCCAGTGATGGAGACAAGCCAGCACCTCTTGTCCCAAGCCTTCCCCTGGGTGCTCATTCACCACGGTGAATTCCCAGCAGGAGCCCAGCTCCAACTCCCTGACTGCTGATAACTTGGAGAAGTTTGGGAAGCTGAACCACCCTCCAGGGGTTCCAGAGGATGGGGCACTGCTCTCAGAGGCCAAGCTCCAAAGCATCATCAGTTTCCTGGATGAGATGGAGAAATCAGAGCAGGAGAGGCCCAGGTCGGCCGCCTCAGCCACACAGAGGGAGGTGAGTCCATCTGTGGTGTGGGAATCCATTCCTGGTGGGAATCATCCCCTGTCTCCCTGTCCTCATTCCAGAGGGTTCCACCACCTTTTCATCGTGTTTTTTCTGCTGTGGCAGGGCTTCCTTTTGGAAGAGGAGCTGGCTCACGTGGAGCAGGTGTCGGCTGTTGCCACGGAGGTGACAAGCTCCATGATGAGGCTGAAGCTGGAAGTGGAGGAGAAGAAGAGAGCCATCAGCCTGCTGCAGACTGCTCTGGTGTGTCAGCCTCACGTGTGGTTCTTGGGGCTATGGAGCACATGATCAGGACTATCCCTTGATTTTACAGAATCATGATATTGTTTGGGTTGGAGGGGACCTTAAAGATCATCTAGCTGGGACCTGGGCTGAACTCCCTTCTCCTCTGTCCTGGGGGGATGGGTGTTCCTGCTGATAGGGATGGGAGATGTGAGCACCAGGACTTTGCTTTAGCTCTGTGCCTCGTTTTCCTGGCCTGATGGTGGTTTCCATGTCGTGGCTGTTTTTCCCCTGCTCCCCACAGACTCAGCAGCGGGAGCTGACCGACCGACACGTCCAACAGACTGAGAAGGAGCTCAGCCAGCAGCTCAGGCTGCAGAGGGAGCAGTATGAGGCAGCTATCCAGAGGCACCTGGCCTTCATTGACCAGGTAATCCCTCATCCCAACTCCTGAAGGTAGAGGCTGAGGTGGCTGCACCTGCCTGATGCCAGCTCCTCGCCCTGCCCAGCTCCTCGATGACAAGAAGGTGCTGAGTGAGAAGTGTGAGGCCGTGGTGGCAGAGCTGAAACAAGTGGACCACAAGTATGGCCAGAAGATCACCCAGATGCAGGAGCAGCACGAGCTGGTGAGGGGACAGGGAAGATCTGGGGACATGTGCATGCTGATTTTGCTCAAATGGGGCCTCTGCCTGGAGCAGTACAGTCTCTGTCACCTCGATGGGACCTGGACACTCCAAGGAGCTCTTCCCTGTGCACAGAAGGTCCCTGTCACCACAGAGCTTTGTCCTGGCTCCCCAAAAGACTCCTGTCCTTTGCTGCCCAGGGCCAGGAGCATGGCTCTGACCAAGGGACAGTGTAAGCTCCCAGGCTCTGCTTGGAGAGACCCTTCCCACACACCTGGCACAGGTTGCCCAGAGAAGCTGTGGCTGCCCCATCCCTGGAAGTGTCCAAGGCCAGATTGGACAGGACTTGGAGCAACCTGGGATGGTGGAAGGTGTTCCTGCCCATGGCAGGGGTTGGAACTGGATGAGCTTTAAGCTTCCAACCCCAGCCATTCTGTGATTCCATGATCCTGCTGAAGGCAGAGCTCTCCCAGGCTGGGGGTGACCAGGGTGCAGTGCTGGCACAAACCCAATGCCATGGAGGAATTTTGCTTCTCCTGCAGATGGAGACAGCTCAGGAGGGCAGCACCACTGGGCTCATCCCAGCTCTGCCATCCCAGTCCTTGCTTGTCCTTGACCTTGGAGCTGAGCTCATGCCTGGCCAGACTGTGGGGGTCCCTTGGTCTCCAGAGCAGGCTCCAACCACACAGGCTCCTGGCCAGTCTCTCCTGGCTTGTCCCTGTCCTTGTCCCTTGTGCTGTCTCCCCTCACTCCCATGGACTGCTGCCCAGCTCCACCCTGCCCGTGGCTCCCACAGACACGGCTGTGTGGATTTGCCTCTCCCCATCATTCCCCTTCTCTCTCCATCCCCTCCTTTCTTTCTCCCCAGGTCTGGCGCACCTTGGGCCCCTTTTGTGAGGTAAATGTGGTCTTTGCTCTCTTTCATGCCTTGCCCTCTGCTCTTGTGCCCTGACCTGCTCTGGCCCTGCTCCAGCCCCTGCCAGAGGGTTTTCCATGGCAGGGAGAGGGAAGGCTGGAGAGGAAAGCACCATCACAGAGGGACAGATGGGCTGCCCTGCATGCAGGGACCCTTGGCAGCCCCCAGTTCCCCTTCCCTCTCTGTTGGTGCTCTCATGTCTTGGCAGTGAGCACTTTCCCAAGGGGATAGAGGAGAAGGCACTGGGAGAGTGTGTGGCCACTTCTCTGGGCTGGAAGAAAACATCTGGCCAGGGCTGTGCATGAATCCATGTGCAGCTCCACAGCTTCCTTCCCAACAGCCCAGCTCCCAGGCTCCCAGGGCTTTTCTCTCCCAGCTTCTCTGAGGTTTTCCCATTTGCTTCCAAACAGGAGATTAAGAAACTGAAGGAACTCATGAGCGCAACTGAGAAAGTCCGGCGGGAGAAGTGGATTGAGGAGAAAACCAAAAAGATCAAAGAAATCACGGTGAAAGGTATGGGCAGGTTCCCTCAGCCGCAGCTGGAGCCAGGCCAGTGCCAGGGTGGTCCGGGAAGAGCTCCTTGGTGTGGGCAGTGTTTGCTCCCTGTTTCTGGTGGAGCAGATGCCAGAGGGCAAGAAAACCCCTCTGTGCTCATCAGCCGAGGGCCCCGGGGTGGGATCCAGGCCGAGCCGTGCCCGTCCTCCCCTCTGTGCCAGGGCTGGAGCCGGAGATCCAGAAGCTGATGGCCAAGCACCGGGAGGACATCCGGCAGCTGAAGCTGCTGCACGAGGCCGAGCTGCTGCAGTCGGACGAGCGGGCGGCGCTGCACTACGGGCGGCAGGCGCAGGAGCTGCGGGGGCTGCTGGAGAGGGAGAAGGAGGAGCAGAGCCAGCGCGAGCGGGAGCGGGCCCGGCAGAGGTGTGGCATTGATGTGGTCTGTTCAGTGACAAAGGACTCTTGGCAATAATATCAGAAGGCTAAATATGGTTTATTAACGTGACTCTATAATTCAGAGAATTGGGCTGTTTTCTGCCCAGTCCTGAGCACTGAAGCTGCTGCTTCCAGCTCTGTCCAAGGAATGCCAGAATAGCTTACACAATCAGGGATAACAACTTTTCACCTCGTAGGCTGAAAGGAAGAAAAACCCCATCTCCTATTATCAGGAGACAGGGCAGAGAAACACAGCTCAGAGATTTGTTTATAGGATTTTGTATAGAGTAAAAAGACGCTTTCCCATGGGAAGAATTTTTCTGCAGGCCTGCATGCAGGGAAACTTACAATATGTTCACACAGCAGTGTGTCACCCCGGACTCAGTGCTGGCCTGGGGCTCCCAGCTTTGGGGTGCTGGACCTGCTGGGATCCCAGTATTTGCAGCTCCACGGGGAGCAGCCCCTTTCTCTCCCCTGGCCTCAGGTGGGCGATGCTGCTGAGCTGGGAGCGTCCTCTGGTGTTTTGAAGGGCAGTGTGGAGAAGAGGCTGAGTGCTGGAAGGCACGTCCCTGGAGTGTCTGTGTCCCACAGGTGTGAGCAGCAGCTGGAGCAGGAGGAGCAGGCACTGGAGCTGCAGCGGCGCCGGCTCTATGCCGAGGTGGCCGAGGAGAAGGAGCGGCTGAGCCAGCAAGCAGCCAGGTGGGCAGGCTGGGAGCAGCCATGGGCCTGGGCTCCCTGGGCCAGATTTCTGTGGGAAGAGGGGCTGGTGTGGATGCTGGGAGCTGTGTCTGTGCAGGCAGCGAGCAGAGGCAGAGGAGCTGCGGCAGCAGCTGGAGGCCAACAGCTCAGCCCTCACCCGGGCGCTGCGGGATGAGTACGCCAAGGAGAAAGAGGAGCAGGAGAGGAGGCACCAGGTCTGGTTTCCCCTCACCTCCAGCCCTTTGGGTGCTGGCACCACTAAGCCTTGGACCCCACAGGGGCAGCCCCAGCAGCTGCTCCCAGCCAGCACAGGAGGGTGCTCCCTCCCAGGGCTGAGCTGTTGTTTTCCCTTCTCCTCACAGGCAGAACTGAAGGTGCTGAAGGACCAGCTGGAGCTGGAGAAGCAGGCCTGGGAGGCCAACTATGTGAAGAAGGAGGTAATGGCAAGAGCTGTCCTCCAAAGGTGCCACCCATGGGCTCTAAGAGGAATTTGAGGCCATGTTTGCTGTCTCCATTCCAGGAAGCCTGGCTGCTGTCTCGGGAGCGGGAGCTGCGGGAGGAGATGAGGAAGGAGAGGGACAAGGAGATCGAGCTGGTGATCCAGCGCCTGGAGGCCGACACGTCCTTGGCCAAGGAGGAGTGTGAGAGGGCAGCAGAGAGCAGGTGAGGGGGAAAGGGAGGAGGGAGGTCCCAGGTTCTCCAGGGGCTGGTCCCTTTTCCCTGTCCCCTGGGCCATCTCTCCAGTGAGCTCTGGAGCAGTGTTAGTGCAGGAAGGAGCAGCTCACAGGGACAGTTTACCTCATCTGAGGAAACAGCCTTGGATCTCATGTGGGGCAGCTCTGCCCTTGCTGCTGTGCCCTGATCCCTCCTGCAGCAGGAGTGGGGCTGGGATGAGCCAGGCTGCCTGTCCTTCCTGCCCACAGGATCAAGAGGATCCGAGACAAGTACGAGGTGGAGCTGCAGGAGCTGGAGCGGTCGGAGCGGAAGCTGCAGGAGCGCTGCAACGAGCTCAAGGGGCGGCTGGCCGAGCTGGAAGGGGACAGCATCCGGCTGCAGGGGCTGCTGAAGCACAAGGAGCAGGAGGTGGAGGAGATCCGGAAGGTGAGCGAGGAGCAGAGCCAGGGCCCGTGCCTGGATGTGCAGGACCAGCTGTCCCAGGGGCACAGAGGCCTGACTGAGGTGATCTGGCAGGAATTTGCAGACAGGCTGGTGGGGATGGAGGAGGAGAATGCGCGGCTGAAGGCAGAGATGGCGGAGCTGAGGGCCCGGCAGCACCTGGAGCTGGACAGGCTGCTGAGGGAGAAGGACCAGGAGCTGGAGGAGGTTCACAGGAGGTGAGGGAGCCCAGGCATGGGGCAGGAGCTCAGTGCTGCATCCTTGGTACAGCTCCCAGCCTTGTCAAGGCAAACCAGGCAGAGGAATCTTGCCTGAGGTGGCTGCTGCTCAGCCACCCTGAGTCCTCTGTCCCTTGTCACTGCTGGCCTGCTGTGTGCCATTGTGTCCCCAGGGCTGCTCCTGTGCCTGCATGGAGAGTGCCAGGAGAGGCCAGTGGAGCACAGCTCTATCTGAGTTTGTCCCTGGCCAGGATCACTGTCACCTCCTGGGAGGTCTCTTTGGCTCACACATGATACCTGTGACTGCAGCCACGTGATCTTCTCCAGAGGGGCAGGGCACAGCCACAGAGGCTGAGAGCAGCTGGGATATCCCCAAAGTGCTAATTAATGATAATTAAACCTTAGGAAGCTAATGTCCCTTTCTTGCTGTAGACAAGTCACACTACACAGCACCCACCAATAGAATAGAGGTGCTGCCAGTGTGTGAGGCCAGCTTTGGCCGGGGGAGAGGGGCTGAGCTCCCTGGGGCAGGGCCCAGCCCCGGGTTTGGCACTGGGGTGCTCAGCCCCCCATGTCCATGTCAGGGTGAAGGCGGCGGTGCTGAGGAAGGAGGAGAGCATGAGCAGCCTGCGGAAGCAGTACGAGGTGAGTGAGGGCTCCCTGGCCCCGCCCTGGCTGTGGCTGGGCGGGCTCTGTGATGTCCCTGTCCCCTGTGCTCCGTGCAGGCAGCTGTGCAGAGAGCCAACCTGCTGGAGTCCCTGCTGGAGCGGCAGCGGCAGCTGGCTGCAGAGTGACCGTCCTGCCGGGCAGGGAGCGGGGCTGGCGCCGGGCTCGGGCTCTCCCCTCCCTCTTCCCTTGTTCTCCACAGCCTGGCCCCAGCGCTCTGGCTGTGCTGGGACACTTGGTGGCCTTCAGATGTTCGGGAGTTTTGTTCTGATAATAAATCTCTGCTGGTTTCTACAGTTGATTTTATACTTGTGCATGTCAGTGCCAGGGCACGAGTGGCTCTTCCACGAGTTCTGCGCCCATTCCCCCCTCCCTAACCCCATTCCTGCATCCCAAGGCCCTCCCTTTGCTCTGAGGGTGCCCAGCACCCCAATCTATGCCTTGCTTCCCGTTCTAAACTGAAATATCCAGTAGGATGCAGGGAGGCAGAGCCAGGGCAGGATGTGATCCCATAGCCTCTGCTACCTGCAGGTTCCTCAGCACCCCCTGACAGGGCCGGGAAATGCCTGGGCTGGGCCGGTGGCATCTGTTTCCTCTCTGCCGGGAGCCTGCAGCCGCTCCGGTCCCTCCCCCAGAGCGGGGGCCGGCAGATGTTTTCTCAGCAGAGTCCCTGATGTTTCCCATCCGTCCTGCTGGTCCCTGCGCGCGGCTGGAGCCTCCCCCTGCGCCATGGCAGCACTGCCAGAGCCCCCACGGTCGCATGGAGCTGCAGCGGGACCCTTTGTCACCCCAGGAAGCTGCACAGGGGCTCGGCCACTTCCCGACGGTGGCGTTTGTGCCAGCGTGGGCTCCTGGCTGCAGCTCCCGGGGGCCCATGGGTGGCTCATATCCCTGCCCGTGCTTTGGCCCTTGATTTGGGTGTTGTGGGGCGACCCTCCAGCTCCGGGGCAGGGACACCGAGGGTGGCTGGGTCCTTCACAGCGGAGCCGTGCCCGTGCCGGTCTCCGTTCCCCTCTCCCCGCTGTGCCAGGCTGGAGGGCTCATCCCAGTGTGCCGGGAAAGGCCGGGCACGGCGCTTGTTCCGCTGTTGTTGCTTTTCCAAGGAGTTTCCTGAGCGCCGCTTCCGACCCCCGCCCTGCCCAGCCTCCGCATGGGCCACCCCGAGCCAGCGCCAGCGGCTCCTGCCCCCGGCTCTGGGAAATCTGGCCGGGAGAAGGAGGCTCAGCCCGCTCGCTGCCCGCCCAGGGGCTGCTGAGCCTGTGGCCAGCCCTGTGCAGGACCCCGAGCCCCGTGCGGCATCGCCGCTGTGGGGTGAGCACCCACCCGCGGTCCCCGGGCTGTGCCCGGCCCTGCCCCCGCCGCTCCCCGGGGCTCCCGGCCCCTCCCCGGCATCGCCCGGGCTAATTTCTAGGCCAGTGCCCGGTTCAGGCATGAATAAATCAGCGCCGTTGCATAACGGGGATGCGGATTTTCACCGGCTGGCTGCCCGTGCCCGCGCCGGCGCCCCCCGCCCGCACCCCGGGGGTGCCGCGGGACCGGCGGCCGCGTGGCACGCGCGGGGCCCGCCCCCTGTC
>VXAX01002762.1:4550-18008 GCA_013399835.1 Leptocoma aspasia
CAGGCTGGGACCCCCACTCCAGGCTGGGACCCTGCTCCAGGCTGGGACCCCTGTTTCAGGCTGGGACCCCCACTCCAGGCTGGGACCCCGCTCCAGGCTGGGACACTGCTCCAGGCTGGGACCCCCACTCCAGGCTGGGACCCCCACAGCCCCGGCGGCCGCAGAGCCGGGGTGAGGAGGCGGCGCCTGGCTGCGGACTGGAGTGAACCGGAGCAATCCAAACAATATCCCCTTTCTTTGGTGCTCCAGTGGCCCAGGCCCGGAGCAGAGCAGCCCTGATTAGGAACGGGGCCGTGGCAAACGCCCCCGGGAGCTGCACCGGGGCTGCAGCACTCCGTCTGCCAAGGACACGAGTGGGCTCCAGCCTCCTTCCGAGCCAACCACCACCACCTCAGCCATGCCATGGAGCCATCCCCAAACTATTCCCCTGCTCCTGCCTCGGCCACGATGGACAGACCAAGAGCTGCAGCTCTGTTTCCCCCCAATGTGGGTTTCCAGCAGAGCTCAGCAAGTCAGGACAGCGGGATGGTGGCACTGGCCATCGAGCCAGGCCCCTTGAGATAGCTCAAGTGTCACAGACCCAAACTGCTCCCTGGAAAACTTTGGCCTCCAGCCCCAACTCGCCTGTTCGGATGGAAATGAGTTGAGCAGAGAGATAAAATCACCCAGGACCAGCTCTGTGCCAGCTCCCAGGGTGAGGGGAGGGCCAGGTTTGTGTGCAGCCCCTGGGTTTGTGTGCAGCCCCTGGGTCTGTGTGCAGCCCCTGGATTTATGTGCAGACCCAGGTCTGTGTGCCCCCCCCAGGTCTGTGTGCAGCCCCTGGATTTATGTGCACCCCCCAGGTCTGTGTGCAGCCCCAGGTCTGTGTGCAGCCCCCAGGTCTGTGTGCACCCCCCCAGGTCTGTGTGCAGCCCCCAGGTCTGTGTGCACCCCCCCAGGTCTGTGTGCAGCCCCCAGGTCTGTGTGCACCCCCCCAGGTCTGTGTGCAGCCCCCAGGTCTGTGTGCACCCCCCCAGGTCTGTGTGCAGCCCCCAGGTCTGTGTGCACCCCCCCAGGTCTGTGTGCAGCCCCCAGGTCTGTGTGCACCCCCCCAGGTCTGTGTGCAGCCCCCAGGTCTGTGTGCACCCCCCCAGGTCTGTGTGCAGCCCCCAGGTCTGTGTGCACCCCCCCAGGTCTGTGTGCAGCCCCCAGGTCTGTGTGCACCCCCCCAGGTCTGTGTGCAGCCCCCAGGTCTGTGTGCACCCCCCCAGGTCTGTGTGCAGCCCCCAGGTCTGTGTGCACCCCCCCAGGTCTGTGTGCAGCCCCCAGGTCTGTGTGCACCCCCCCAGGTCTGTGTGCAGCCCCCAGGTCTGTGTGCACCCCCCCAGGTCTGTGTGCAGCCCCCAGGTCTGTGTGCACCCCCCCAGGTCTGTGTGCAGCCCCCAGGTCTGTGTGCAGCCCCCAGGTCTGTGTGCACCCCCCAGGTCTGTGTGCAGCCCCCAGGTCTGTGTGCACCCCCCAGGTCTGTGTGCAGCCCCAGGTCTGTGTGCAGCCCCCAGGTCTGTGTGCAGCCCCAGGTCTGTGTGCGGCCCCCGTGCCCGTACCTGGTGAATCGGACGTTGCAGATGTTGCACTCGTAGGGCTTCTCCCCGGTGTGGGTGCGGATGTGGCGCGGCAGCTTCCCGGCGCCCTGGATCACCTTCTCACAGATGGGGCACTTCTGGAATGCTTTCGCCCTGATCTTCTTCTCCACCTTCTGGGACCAGGACGGGTACACGTCGCCCTCGCTGGAACTGCCGAAATATTTCAAGTAATAATCCATGACCCCGTCCTCGTCCTTGCGGTCGTCGTCGCCGAGCTGCTGCCGCCCCACCGAGTTGATCATCTGCTGGAGCAGGGCGCTGGCGGCCAGGTCATCCACCTCCCTGGCATCATCCTCCGTCTCCGTGCCCGTGGGGATGAAGCTGGGCGAGTCCCCGGCTTCCTGCGGGTCCAGAGGGCCCCTGGGGGTGCCCCCCTCCTCTTCTCCCGGGGTGGCCAAGCCACGGCTGCTGTAATGTCCGTTCTGGGAAGGGGAGAACATCCCGCCGCTGACCGGCTCCTCGTCCTCGCGGTCCAGCCACATGGCCGGGTTGCTGTCAGGGTCACAGTCACTTGCCTTTGGTCTTTCGGTTGGGGTGGCTTGCGAGTAGAAGTCCAGGCCATTGCAGTTCGATTCCTCCTCCTCCTCTTGGCCTCGGAAGTTCAGTCTCTGAAGGTCTCTCAACTCTGGGTTGGTCCACGGAAAGCTGCCTTGGTGGCCGTTCACGGGGTTGCTCTGGAAGAACTCCAGGTACTCTTTTGCTCTGAGATGGTTCCTCTGATCAATTTGATCTACTGTATCCATCTGGTCATTTTTGGCCAGAATCTTCCTCTCCAGGAGATCCGTGCAGACATCCCTGACGGCCGGGATCTCCAGCAGCGTGGCGGCGTTGAGGATGTCGTTGACGTTGGAAGTGCTGACGGTGAGGGTCGCGGTGTAGGCGAACTCCAGCAGCGCCGACAGGGCGTCCGCACTCACAAAGTCTATCTCATACACGTTCTGCTGGTCCACCACTAACCCTGAGGTGAAGAGCTTCTTGAAGTACTGGCTGCACGCTGCCAGGACGGAGCGGTGGGTGGGGAACTCCTGGCCTTCCACCAGGATGACCACGTCGCACAGCAGCCCGTTGTTCCTCTGCTCATTCAGGCTGCTGAGGATGTCGCTGCTGTGATCCGGGAACGGGATCCCTATGGGGCCGTCCACGCCACCCGCCATCTTCCACGCTAAAGGCTGTGGGGAAGGAGGGGAAGGCCGTGAGTCAGAGCTTGGAGACATCGGGAGAATTCCCAAATTCCTGAGGGACGCACCCGGCAGCGCCACGCGTGTCCCCTGTGCCTCTCCCATCGTCCTGCCCGGCGTCCTGCCCGTCCTGTGCTTACCTGGGGGGGAGGAGGAGGAGGAGGAACAGAGCCCAGGTGCTCTCAAGTGAGAACAGCTGAATTAGCGCGGATCTGGGCCAGAGCAGCAAGCCTTGGCAGGGAGCTGGCATCGCCCAGCCAGGCAGCACCTGGAGCGGGCACAGCTGTGCCCAGCGTGGGGCTACGGCAGGCCTGAGCCTCCCCAGTGCATCCCAGCCCACCTCTGGGAGCATTTCCCATTGCCATTCCTGCTGGGAAGGTCCCCAGCTCGCTGATGTCATCACTGGGAACACCATTCCCATCGCTCATCCCCGGTGCCAGAACACCTGGGGAGATGCAGGCAAGGAATATCCTTTGGGAAGGGCAGGGAGAAGGGAGTCCCCCAACCACCCCAAGCTGCTGCTGCAGGTGTTTGACAGACCAGAGGTGATCCCTGGAACCTGAGGCAGCTCCTGCTCCTTCCCAGGAGCAGGAGAGAGGAAAGGACACCGGGATCACCGAGTGCCAGCAGCGCCAGACCCGGATCTTGGACAGGTTCCAGCAGAAGCAGCAGCTCTTCCCAACGCCAAGGGTTTGTTTGGGACAAGATAAATAAATAAATAAAGTCACTCCTGACAGATCCACTTGACTCCAAAGGCTGGAAAAACCCAGAGGGATCCCCTTGGCTGGGAAAGGGGCACTGGGGCCCAACTACGACCTTGAGCAGCCCCTAATTCTCCCACAGTCTCAGCCTTCTGATCCCAAAAATTAGGAATAACATTTCCCTCCTGTCCACTTCAAGCAGCAAATCCACATGCTGCTTGAAGCAGCGATGCCTTTGCTGGAAAATCAGTGTAACTGCCCCCATCCCAAGCACTGGGATCAGCAGGAGCCAAGAAATCCACGCACAAACCGATCCACAAACCACTCTGGCACAAGGCTGGAGTATCCAAGTTCCTGATTTCCAGGTGGGGAAACTGAGGCACGGCGGGACGTGGCCTGTCCCAGGCCATGGGGGGACGGATGAGTCAGGATGGATCCAGAACAGGAATAATTATCCAGGAAGCAACTCCCAGCCCCGGGTCCCAGCACGGAGCAGGAGCCCAGGTTGCACAATTCTGGCTTCCCCCACCCACCCCCGGCCTCCTCAGTAGTTTTCCATATTTACTTATTTTTGAAAAGTTTTGTTAAGCCCAGAAAATAAGTTTAACTTTGGCACCTTCCTGTTTTATACAGAGAAAAGGCAGGACAAGGCAGGTCTGAGGCTGTGGAAAAGTGATCTGGGGCAAATCCCTGGATAATCAACAGCAGGAGGACACCAGCATTCAGCTCCCAGCAGGAATGGGATGGGGGTGAGGAGGAGGGAGGACCCAGGGGATCTGGATGTGCAGGGCAGGCACCAGTCCTGCCACCAAGACCAAACACCAAAGCCAGGTGGCTTCCTGAGACACCTGGGATCAACTCCAGAGCCACCTCCTGAGCTCCAGGACTTGACCTTTAAACCCTAATTTCAGGGATTTTTTACATCAGGGAGGAAAGGGCTGTTTGGTGGCACCACTCCACACTCAGCCCTGGCTTCAGGTGTGACCTTGGGCAAGGTCACCCCATCCCAGCATCCCCAGGGAATCCTGAGCTGGGATTCCAGGGAGGCTTTGCTGCCTCAGCACCCCTTGTCCCATTCCCACCGGGGCAGCTCCAGAGCTCCCCAAAACCTCCTGCTAGGGGCCACCACACAGGAAAGCAGATCCCATATCCCTGCCCGCCCCAAAACCAGCACTGGAGCTTCCCCCTCTCCATCCTCTCTACAAGAGATGCTTTACAAAGCTTTTTCTCCCCAAAACAGTGACCTGGAGCTGCAGGCAGCCTTTGGAAGCTCCGGGCAGGGATCCTGAGGGAGCCGTGTCTGTCCCCCACAGCTCTGGGGACCTCGGGGAGCAGCCAGAGCATCCAGGCAAGGTCACCCCCCCACCCTGGGGGCTGGGATAATCATCCCAACAGTGTGGGAATGGCTGCAGGGTCATGAGACTGCCAGGGCCAGCCTGGAGCCTGCTCCAACTCGGCCACCCCGCACACAACGCGGCCTTTGTGTCCCGCAGCCACCGAGGATGGCGGGGGGCAAAGGGGGCGTCCCCAGCCCCCCAGGAATGGATTCAGGGCCTGGATGCTCCAGCCACAAGCAGAGACTGAGTCCTTAAAACATCACCCCCATCCCCTTCCCAAAGGGCTGAACGGCCTAGGAATTACCGACGGGAAATGGAGCGTTCCAAAGGACGGATTTTGGGAACTTCTTGAGGCTTCATTAGGTGGGTGACTCAAAAGAAGTTCCAAGCACCCCAAATCCACAGCTTGCTCATGGCAACAGGGCTCAATGCCATGATGGGACGGGCAAAATCCACTTGGGAATGTCCTGAAGCCAGGTGACAAGTGACAAAAGCCGCTGGCACAACCACAGCTCGTCCCCTCCTGGCAAGGAAAGGTCTGAATGGGCCACCAAGGGGGAGCTTCAACTACTGACCTAAATTTCTCAGCAGCTCCATCCTCTACCTGCCTGCCCGGGGTGTTGCAGGTCCCTGTCCCAGACTGGGTGGCTCCGTAGGGCTGGAGGTGCCACATTTCACCCCAAAAGTGGCTGTGGGGGAGAAGTTTGGGAATGGCCCTCACAGACAACTGAGGGGGAACCACTGAGGTGAAATACAGCCCGTGAAAAAGAGGGGTTGGAGCAACAGCAGAGCCCTCCAGGTGATTTAGGAACATGACTGACAGACCTGGTGGGGCACCCTGTGCAGCCCCAACCCCCCCTCAATGCCTCCAAAATCCCAACACAACGGAGCTGCAGCTATCCCAGCCCTGCACACACAGCCTGATCCCAGGCAGGAAAAATGTCATTTTTTGGGTGCTCAATGGGAGTGAGGGAAGTTCTCCACCTCCCTGAGCTCATGCTCCACATCCAGCTGACTCCCCATCGACTTTGGACGCTGCTCCTCAACACTAAAACGGAATCCCTGAGGTTGGAAAAGCCCTCCAGGATCATCGAGTCCCAGCTGTGCCCAAGCCCCATCTTGTCCCCAGCCCAGAGCACCCAGGGCCACCTCCAGGCCTTCCCTGGACACCTCCAGGGATGGGGACTCCAAACCTCCCTGGGCACCCCCTGCCAATGTCTGATCATTCTTTCCACAGAGAAATTCCCAATATCCAACCTGAACCTGCCCTGGTGCAACTCAAGGCCGTTCCCTCTGGTCCTGTTGTCCCCTGGGAGCAGAACCTGACCCCTCCTGGCTGTCCCCCCCCACGAGGGAGCTGTGCAGAGCCAGAAGGTCCCTCCTGAGCCTCCCCAGCTCCCTCAGATGTTTTCCAGACCCTTCCCAGCTCCATTCCCCCCTCTGGGCTCACTCCAGCCCCTCTGTGTCCCTCTCACAGTGAGGGGTCAGACCAGGACACAGCACCCGAGCTGTGACCTCACCACTGCGATTTTATTTTCTTTTTTTAAGCTCAATTTCTTACCTCTCTCCTCCCAGACCCCCCCAGCCCAAGAGCAGCACCCAGAGCTCGCTGAAACCCCTGAGCTTGTGCTTCCCTCAGCAGGATGTCACCCAATCCCTCTCCTCCAGGAGCTCTGGAATTTGACATTTACATTCAAATGAGACGACCACATCAAGATGGGATCACAACCAAAAGTGCTGACAAAACACCTCTTTAATTACCACTTTTCCACAGAACCTCAGTGGGGTTGCTTGTCTTTTTTTTTTTTTTTTCTTTTCCCTTCACTTCTTTGCCTTAAAATTTAGAGGAAGCCGAGCAGTTTGGGAGGGCTCAGGAATACACAGGTGGAAGAGCTCGGTCACACCTGGAGAACCAGGAACAGCCAATGTTCTCTACGTGCTCTAACCCGGAAAAGATCCCAAAACTCTTTCCAAAGGCAGAGGTGCCACCCACTGCAGCAGCACAGGTGAGATCTTGAGCAACACCTGGCACCTGCTGGGGCAGGGAGGGAGAACCAGCATCACCCTTCCCTTGGAGCAAAACGGCCCTAGGGAATTCTGCCCTCCACAAAGCAACATTTCCTGGGAACAGCTGAGCTCTGGGAGATGGCCCGTGGATGCTGGGGCTGTAGGATGGAGAGGGATTTTGGACAGGGTAAGAGGGAATGGATTCAACCTGACAGGGCAGGGTGAGATGGGATATTGGGAAGGAATTCCTCCCTGGGAGGGTGGGGAGGGGATGGGATGGAATTCTCAGAGGAGCTGTGGCTGCCCCATCCCTGGAAGTGCCCAAGGCCAGGCTGGAGCACCCTGGGATACTGGAGGATGTCCCTGCCTATGGCAGGAATATTTAAGGTCCATCCAACTCAAACCACTCCAGAATTTGGGATACTCAGCCTCTTGCTCAAGGTGCCCAAGGATCCCAAGTTGCTCTGGGATATCTTGGAGCAAACACACGTGACCAAGGCAGGGCAGAATTATTAAAATAATGGTGCTTCATACAAAAAACCACCCCAGTGGTTGCTGCCCAAGGCCCAAATGTGATCCCAGCACTCCCTCACCACCAGCTGGAGAAAAGGGAATTTCCCCCCATGAACATCTCACACCCCACAAGCCCTGACCACTTTATATTTCGGGTGAGACCACCCCAGTGCCCCCCAGCTGCACGGACACCTCTCAAGCCTGGCTGCCTGGGGCTAAGGCAGCTCTGTGGCCACGGGAGGCAGAGCCTGGGCTGACAGCAGCCCAGGACAGGCCCCAGCAGGTCTCCCTCTGCCCAGGATCCACCCGAAACTCTGCCGAGGCCTCGGGACACACACCCTGCACGGAGCAGGAACATGGGAGGCAGCAGCAAGGGAAGGAGGTGTTTCATCTGCTTGGGAGAAGTCACAACTCCAACCACTCCACGGAAACTCAACTGCTCCCAACAAGGAAATGTGCTGTCAATGCTTTAGGGCCAAACTATCCCAATTATTTGGGATTATTTGGACCTGTAGAACAGCTGGATGTTCCTGAGAGGAAGATCCTGAACATCAACAGAAGGAACTGCACTGTGGGAAAAAATCAAGATAAAAAAAAAAAAACCCTCAGCACGCTTTTATTTTAAATAAAACTACATTTTCAATGATGCAGTGGGAAGAAATCCTTGGTCTTGAGAAGGCAATGGAGCCATCAATGTTAAAGAGTGAATTCCAGCTTTCTTCTGTCCTGCCTGGCCATCCCATCTGGGGTAACATGACCAAGATCATGCAGCTCTTGAAGTGAAGAGATGGGAGCAGAACCAGCGCCCTGCAAATATCTGTGGGCTGCTTTGGACAATCTGGCTCTGTTTTCCAAGCATGGGCATCCATCCCCTCCAGCCTCTGCCCAGCTCTTAGCACGGAAAAGCGACCACAGCTCTGGATTTGGGACATGAGGAATGAGACTGAACCACAGGAGAAGGGTTCAGTTGGTTCCCAAAGAGGCTCCAGATCACACCTCTGACCAAACCCTGCTCCAGGGGCTCCTCAGAGTGGCTGGATTGTTCTGATCCTTCCAAAGATCAGAGCATCCCACTTCTTGAAGGTCCTTTGGATGCTGGAATTCTGCTGCAAGGGCTCTGGAGACCTTCCAGTGCCTAAAGGGGCTCCAAGAGAGATGGGGAGGGACTTTGGACAAGGACAAGGAGTGACAGGACAAGGGGGAATGGATTCAAACTGCTAGTAGGTTTAGATGGGATATTGGGAAGGAATTCTTCCCTGTGAGGGTGGGGAGGGACTGGAATGGAATTCCCAGAGAAGCTGTGGCTGCTCCATCCCTGGAAGTGTCCAAGGCCAGGCTGGACAGGGCTTGGAGCAGCCTGGGACAGTGGGAGGTGTCCCTGCCATGGCAGGGGTGGCACTGGATGGGATTTAAGGTCCCTTCCACCCAAACCACTCCGTGGTGAGTCAGAGTCTGAAATTCAAGGTGAAGTGGAAGAACACCTGAGATGTTCTGACAGCTCCTGGGCTCCAGCAGCCTCCCCCTGGCTCAGCCCAGCCACGTAACCAAAACAGCCGGGCTGTCCTCGCCAGGTCCGACCTGCCAGGGAGGTTTTCCTCCCCCTGCTCTGCAAAGATGTGCCTGGGCAGCACAGGAAGCTCCAGCACAGCCAAGCCCCCTCCTACGGCCCTTTCAGCTGCTCCAAGGGAAAGGAAATCTGCCCCAAACCCTGCAGATCCTGGGGCACGGATCCACACATGCCTGAAATCCCAGAATCCCAGCCTGGTGTGGGCTGGGAGGGACCCTGAAGCTTGTCCTCTTCCATCCCATGGACAGGGACACCTTCCACCATCCCAGGGTGCTCCAGCCTGGCCTTGGACACTTCCAGGGATGGGGCAGCCACAGCTGCTCTGGGAATTCCATCTCAGGGTGTCCCCACCCTCCCAGGGAGGAATTCCTTCCCAATATCCCATCTATCCCATTGAAGCCATTCCCCCTTCCCCAGGCCCTTGTGAAGGGAAAAGCCAAAGCTCTCCATGAGCCATTTATGCCCAGGGAAGAAGCACCTAAAGCAGGCAGGACACAGCAGGATTTGACAGCATGGAGGCTCAGACAGGAAAGGAGAATCCCACATCCTGCAGCTGCTGCCAAGGGAACTCTGGCAGGAAGAGCAATTGCTCCCACTGAAGTTTGGATGGGGCACTGGATCTGAACCTCCACGAGCATCCCAGGAACTTTATTGGAATAAAGACCCATTAAAGCAGGAACCATGGAGGGACCCCAGTGGAGCAGGGACCACCC
This sequence comes from Leptocoma aspasia, assembly GCA_013399835.1. Classification (NCBI taxonomy): domain Eukaryota; kingdom Metazoa; phylum Chordata; class Aves; order Passeriformes; family Nectariniidae; genus Leptocoma; species Leptocoma aspasia. The sequence goes on from VXAX01002762.1 coordinate 14,189, forward strand.
AGGTCGGGCTGGAGGTCTGGGATTCCTCATCACCGACAGGGAACTGTTGGGAATGCTGCTATGGAACCACCAGGAAGAAAGGGGCTTGCTCCTCTTGGTTTTCCCAAAGTGCCTTAATTCCAATGGTTTTCACATGTTGGCCCAGATGAGGCTGGACAAGCCAGCTGTGGAATTGTTCCAGTGGAAGGACAAGTGTCACCAAGGAACAGGCTCACTCCAGCTCATCCTGAAGGCCTGGGAAAGACTCTGCATCTCCCAGGAAACCCGATGGTGCTCCCAGAGACACGGCTCCCTCTCCAAGGATTCACTTCCACAGCCCAGGCAGACCAGGGATGACCCAATGTCACATTCCACAGCTCCCTGGGATGGCGCTGGGATGGGATTTCCTCGCAGGGCATGGCACAGCTCCTGGGAAACTTCAGTTTCCAGCTGCTGGCCAAAGGCAGGACGTGGACCCTGATGGACAAACACCAGTGCTGTTCCAGAGGATCCCAAATCTGCAGCCAAGGCATGGAGCCTCCCTGAGCTGCCACCCTCAGCCCTGACAGCACCAAACTCCTCTCATGTTGCAAGGTGAGCCTGAACTGGTTCCTCCACCCAGCCCTCCTTGCCAATTTTCTCCTTTGTCATCAGAGGCCGGATTTAATCCGGCAGGAATGTGCCTTGGTTTGAGCCCGGGGAGTCTCCCACCCAAGCTCTGTGTGTGAGGGTTATTTTGGGGTGAGAAGCTCCTCCATCCCAGCACTGTCACTCTGCCTCAACACAAGAGTCCATGGCAGCAACTCTGTGTGCTGGGATTGTCACCAACAGCACCAACAGGTCACAGGAATTTCCCTGCACTGAGACAAAAACCTCAAACTGTTGAGAGCTGCTCAAAGACCCTCAATCCCTGCTCCAAACCCACCTCTGCTCCAGCAACTCCCCAGCCTCCCTCAATCCTCAGGCTAAGCTGAGTCCACCTGAGCTCAGCCCAGTGCCCAGGAAGGCTGGGTACCCTGGCACTCATGGAAACTCCCTGTTTGGCTGCTCAAACAAACCCTTTTCACCGAGCCCAAGTGTGCCCACACTGCTGCAGTCCTGGCCCTCCAACAGGTTCTCTCCAACGTGGCTCCTGTGGGAAAGCTCCCTGGTTTTGGGAGATTCTGGACAACACCAGGCCGTGGCTGAGCCAGTCACAGTTCTCCAAAATGCTTCAGAAAGTCTCAGGAGTTACAGGGAAAAAGGGGAAGAACTGCACAAACCACGGGGCTGTGTGTGCTCTGGTGCTGGCTGCAGGAGCAGCTCTCTCCCAGGAAGGTTATTTTCCAACCTGGGAGCCCCAGGAGCCTGGAGGCACCGGGATCCAGGCAGGAATAAGCAGCTGCTATTCCAAAAAGGCAACGTGGGGCCCCTTTGCCATGGGGGCAACTGAGGACTCAAAGCTTTAACCCCTGGCACAGCCCAGCTGCTCCAGGTTGGAGCACAATCAGAGCAGGTCATGCTTGGACACCCCTTCCCCTTCAGAGGCCAAAGCCTGTCCCCACTCCAGCCAAAATCCCCCCAAAGTCACTCCAGTGTTTCCCTGAGAAAAACCAAGCCCATCTGCCCCTTCATCCCACATTCCCCCTCTCCTGTCACAGCTCTCGTGGCCTCCTGAACTGAGAGAACCATAAAACCTGCTCAAATCCCAAATCCCCCCGTTCCCACAGGGCCCAGAGAGCATTTACCCCTTCACTCCATGTTCCCCCTCCCTGTCACATCTCTCCTGACTCTAAACAGAAAGCCCTAAGAGCTGCTCAAACCCCAAATTCCCATTTGCTGCAGGAGCCCCCAAAGCAAAGGATTCCCTCTGCAGCCCCGTGTCCCACCTGCCACTCCCTGCTCGAGGCTCTGGCATTAATCTAATTGCCTCAAATGACACCTCACAGACCGGTAGTTCTTTTCCACACCAGGAAGGGGGGGGGGGGGGGANATAAGACTGGAGTTTGGTGAGAGAGCAGGGCAGGGCAGACCCTTATGTAATTCCCAGTTTGTGGATTAACAGACAGCTCATCCTGCCATTCCCAGCTCTGGGTGATGACGAGCAAAAGCGAATCCCCGGAGCAAGCGGGGCTTCACCCCTGGCAACGCTCTCCTGCCACGGAGCTCCTTCCTTCCTGCCCTGCTGGAGCACAGGGATGCACAGAGGGAATGCTGATCCCTGTGCTCTGCCTGTCAGGGCAGGAGGCTCTGAGAACTGCACAGCAGCAACCTGTAGCTACAAGCCCACCTCCTGCACCTTCCCAGCTCCAGCAAACAACGGGGGAAAAAAAGACATTTACTCGCTGCTTCCCAGCGTGCCGGTGGGAAACGAGGAGGTGCAGAAGCAGGAAGGAAATGGGAGCAGGAGTGGAGTGAAGGGCGGGGAGGAGAGAGTTAAAACCCAGCGCTGGGAGCGGGGAGCATCCTCTGCTGGGGAGAAACCAGGCAACGGGGACAGGGTCGGGAGAGGGTCACCAGGTGGGCACAGCGGTGGGTACCGGGAGGAGAAGGATGCCCAGGTGCCCCAGCAGGAGGACACGGCTCCACAGGGATCGGGGACAGCCAGGCCGGCGCTGGCAGCTCAGGCTCCCGACGCTCGGGCCGCACATTTTTCCAGGGATGGATGGGCGAGGGCAGGCTGTTGGGAAGCCGCTGATTGCCAGGGGATCTGCGGCTCATCCCGCCGCCGTGCCCTTGGCTCCCACCCGCAGCCCCGGGGCAGCCCGCGCCAGTCTCCAGTTTCTCGCACCTTGCCGCATTAAGCCGAGCCCTACGGTTCCCTTCCACCTGCAGCCCGGGGCTGCTGCGGGACATTCCCCAATGCCCCCGGCCTGCCGGGGCTCCGGGGGAACGAGCCCCAGCGGGATTCGGGGCGGGGAAGCCGCGGCCCGGCTGTGCCACCGGAGCCGGCGGTGCCACCGGGCGGGTGGGAAACTGAAACTGAGCGGAGGGAAGGCGATACGGGCAGGGGGCTGGGCGAGCAACAATCCTCCCTGGCTACTCGCAGAGGATCCCAGCGCTTGCCTGACCTCGTTTACTCCCGCTGACGTCCTCCCAGAGCTCCTCTGGGACGCTGCAGGTACAGGGACGGACACAGCGCCCGTTCGGATCAAAGGGCCACGGGACTGGGGACAAACGCTTCCCCAACCCCAGACACTGCTTGTCTTCCTCCCTTTCCCCGAGTTCTGCTCGTCAAAAGGCTTTTAATTACAGACTGGGACCGGTCTGCTCATATTTGAGGTGAAGGCTGGTTGAGAGCGTAGTTAAAGCAACTGTTTATTGCCTGGACTAGGAGAGATAACGAGTCGGGTTCTAATTGTTTGCCACACAAGCTCATCTTCCAAAAACTCAGCATCCCGAGATGGGGAGAAAGCCCTCAAGTGTCAGTTTTAATCAAGATTAAACCACAGCTCTCAAGCATTTAGACTCTGTCTCAAACGCAGACCTGGGATTTCCCAGTTTTTAGGTGGGACACCTGCGTGGGACTCGATCCTGCAGTTCAGCCCCAGCACCTGATCCCAAAATAAGGTCTTGAAGGGAGACAGGAGCACCCAAACCACCGCAGAGCCTCGATGGCAGCATAAATTTCACCCCTCATTTGCGTCCCGTGCCCACATCCAAATTCCCACGCTGAGAGAACAACTGGAATTTTTAATTCTGCCTCCAAAAGTCACCAAACACGAAGGGAACCCGGCGTCCTCACCGTGCCAAATTAATTCCACCCAGCTCCTCCACAGAGCAGAGCTCCTCACGAAGCCACAGCTAAAGATCTTCACCAGACCCACGGCCACGAGATGAAATACGAGTGAAAAACTATTAA
>VXAX01002774.1:0-31359 GCA_013399835.1 Leptocoma aspasia
CTGTGCCCTGGATTCTGACAAGGATCCCTAAATCATAAAATTTTAATCATAAAAATAACCAGCTGGCCTAGTTTAAATACCTAACATTCATTGGCTAGAAGTATATGAGAGAAACCCTATGATAATAATTAACAAAAAAAAAATCCCATTAAAATATAATTTTTAAAGATCTAAATTATATTTATCAAAATAAATACAAAAACTAGTCATAATTTTTGTTATCAACACCCTACCTGGGAGATGTCCTGTTCCTGGAATAGATAATCATAGCAAAAAGTAGAATCATAAGTGAAAGAAAATACAGGGATAAAAAAACTGCAAATCAACCAACCAGGAACCACTACCACCAAAATAATTCCATTACAATGTTTTTATCCAACTGGGTATTTTGCCAAGAGCAATAGTCTGGTTAGTTTTATCCCTTTTATGATTTCTTTTTACTCCCACTAATGGTCAAATTTCTGTGATTTTTAGATGTAATAAAAGAATGAGCATTAATACAGAAAATTTTCTGGTGAAGAAAACTTTCCTGGGAGAAAGCGTTTTCTATATTCTACCTAGAAAGATAAGCTAGGAACTGATAATTTCTGACCAATTTTTCAGGAAGACTTCCATGGACTGTCTGATTTCAGCAAGTCAGTAGCTTGCAGTGGGATATAAGTCTCAAATTTTGGCAAAAAATCCTCCAACCTTCTTTTCCAGGTGTCTGCATGGCTTGTGAATTTAAACAGGACATGTTGGGATTTTTTAAAGTCGTCCCTTCGACTTAAAATTATAAAATCTAACTAAGTGGAAAGCGTTAGAGTTAAGGTTAGGGACAGAGATCTTCAGATAAGAGAATGCTGTAAGGATCCTTGAAATTGCCTTTGTTTGACCCAGAGGAGAAGAGAAGTGTTATTAAAAAGATTTCATGTGATTAAGATAGTTTCACATTATGTGCTTGGGTTTATGAACCTTCCTGTATATTTGGTAGACAAATGGCTGAATAGTGGTTCACTATAGTAGTATAGTGAGCTAATGTCTATATTTTTTCAGCTTGAGTGGATGAGAAAAAAATTATATTCACTAAGCAAGATAATTTTGAGTTTTAGCTAATTGCAGAGACTCACAAGCCTATTTTAAATAAGCAATCAAAGAACAGGAGTTTAAGAAAAGCCTGCTGAAATACTAACTTCTAACAATGAACTTCACAGGAACTAGAAATTCTGCAAATAATTTTAATTTAAATAATTAAACCAAGATTTTTTTTGAAAAAGATATACGAATAAAGTATGTTTTTCTTGAAGATTTTTGTTGTAGTGATATATGTCAACTAAAGAAGTGAGAATATCTTTTCTTATGGAAGTCTTTATATCAACTATACTTACTTTATTTAGAGTTATGGAGGCAAACAGTGTCACATCTACTTCTTCAGTAATTAATTATTTTTGTTTCCTAGTTTTATTCTAAGAAACAGTGGTTTATTACATTCAGAAGCTTTGTGTCATGTTTTTACCAATTTGACACCAAATATGTTAAGTAATTTTATACATGCTTTAGATTTTACATTATGGTAGGCACAAATACAGGTAATATTGATAATTCCATTTATAAAAATGTAACTCTACTTATCACAGCTGTAGTCTGGGCGTCTGTGACTCAGACAGATGTTTTAACGTTACTTTCTGTATGATTAACAGATTTCTGACTAGTTTATGCTGGCATGTTAGGATACCCACCAGCAGATTTTTTTAAATCATCGTGTATTTCTGTACTTTTTCTTGTTACACAAAAACTTGGAAATTCCATATGGAATCAAAATTCAGAAAAGAAATAAAACCAACCCTTGTTTTCTTGGTTTGTCCTGACTAATTTTTCAAGGTTTTGTTATTCAAAACTTCTCTAGCTATCTAGATTCCTGAAATTTTCAGGATTGAGTAAGACAATATTTTCCTAATCTTATGTACTATTTGACCTTCTTATGCAAGAGAAGATACTATAATCTATTTTTTAAAAAATATGCTGTTATAAAGAGTCTAGCACAATAATCAATGCCAAATCCACATACATGTGAATTGATAGAACTCTAGGTTAAGTTAGGACTAAGAATGCAGGCTACCATGTCTCATACATTTTTGGGTTTCACCACAAATAGTAACAAGATTAATGTAAAAAAAATGGTTTTTTTTACCATAGCAGGTAATGACTGTAGTAACGACACAGTAGAAAAGCAAAATGGGGAATATAGAAAAACACAGGGTCAGCTATGTGAAAATCAAGTTACCTTGTTCAACTCAGGTTCTAAGCAAGAACACGTTTTATGTTCTAAGTGTAACAGTAGCAGACAAGAATATTTAGTTGCTTTGTTAGCTTTTAATTGTGAAACTTAAATAAATAAAAAACTGCCAGATGATAAGAAAGAAAAAATATCATAAAGTACTGTGGGTTGAATACAAAGAGCTGGCAATAAAGCAATGCCATTACAAATCTTGGAGTTTTAGATCAATTGGTCATCTAAATGGCACATTTTGCCCTGACATGCATTTGATGGGATAAAGCCATGGGTTTTGAAGGACTTTGCTGACATAATAACAACACTACTCCCTCTTGTCTTTGAAAAATAGAAGTATTCTGATGTCTTCAAAAATGAAAATGTCACACAGTCATCTACAGGAGTGGTAACAAGGAGAATCTAGGGAGGGTGATCAGTCTCATTTCAGTACCTGGGCATCCTTTAGGTATTAATATTGGACTGGATTCTGCTTACTCTCGTGTCAACAACACGAGGATCAGAAGAGAGTACATCAGCAGATCTGCAGAAAACATCATTATACGAGTAGAGAGAGAGAGAGAGAGAGAGAGATATTACCATCTCTGATTAAATGTTAGATTTGTCTTGAAGCATAAGTACATGCAGGAATGTGGATGACATTTTCACGGAGTAAAATGGAGATAATTCTTTAATGGATGTAGAGAAAGAAAAATATTCGCTGAAGAAGTCTAAAGAACAGTTAGACAGTGGAAGAAATAGGAGCAAACACAGTAATGGAAACAAAAAAGGGCTATATTTCAATAAGAGCAAATTTAACAAGGTTGAGGGCAGCCAGCTAGGAAAGAAAAAGATGAGGTACTTGAAATTAGAAAGTAATCACTAAACAAAAAATTACTTTGGACAGAATAATTTTATTAAAACATAAAGGTATATAATTTACTTCTGGGAAGAAAGTGGATATCGTTGTCCAAAATAAACTCAATACGAACAGCATGACAAAGCATCCAGTAATGATAAAAAGAATTGAAATGGAAAAAGATGTAAAATAGAGTGAGTATTTAAGTTTGCAAAGCATATATGTTTTCAGTTTGACATGAAAGATTTTGTAGCAAAGAAATGGTAAAGAGACCCACAGCTGATTACAAAACATACCTAAATAAAAAGAAAATTCTATAGGGCAAAGAGATGAAGTAAAGAAGAAAAGATAGTCATAATGTTAATCAGACATTATATATTCAGAAACATAAATATCTGTGGAAAAGGGAAGGCAAAGAAAATCTCTTTCTGAAAAACAATAAAGGGTGGAAAATTGCCTAGAACAAGTTACACAATTTTATTGAATTAGATAAACAGGAAGACTGAGAAAAAACCAGACACATTTTTCAGCACATGATTTTATTTTAAAAAGATTGGCTTAAATGTTCAAACCTGAAAACACTAGCTTAAGGTGTATTTAGCACAGATCTAAGACGATTCTCTTGTTCAAGAAACCATACAGTTCACGATTGAATCATAGCTACATATGGACACAGTATTTTCAAAGCCCATAAAAAGAAGACTTTTAAGAATGATTTATGGCCCTATTCCACTAACTTTTCCTCTGTTTATGGTTTCTTGTTTTTTACTTTTCTTGATTATATAGATGTATAATATTTCTGTTAATTCATTCTGGGTATTATCAAGAGGTTGTGATAAAGAAATAATGTTTCAGTATAATGTTGCAAGTCTGTTTCTTTAGACTAATCAAAGAACCACGCAAAGAAATCTAAATAACTCATAAAATTAACTAGAAGTATTGTCAATTTAATCTGTGCTTTGTTTTTGGGACGAGGTTNGTCTTGCTCGTTTTTCACCCTTGCCAGAGAACTCAAGGGGGAACTGCCTCCAAAGGGCCCTGGGGGTAAGTTCCCTCCCGAGTTGGGGAAACAGCTGGAGAACCCAACAGAGGTTGTTTGTTTGTTTGTTTTGGGGGCATTTTTTGCATTTTTTTTTTGTTTGTTTTCATAAAGGAAATTCAATGTTTAAATGCATATGCCAGAATTCTGCCCCTCCAGCATGACATAGTAATGTTTTTCACCTCAACACAAATTCAGACTAGCAAAATGATGGTGTAAGGACTCTTAGAAAGTAAATGTGACTTAAACCCCTAGTGTTCACACCATCTGCAAGAGCTGGATGTGTATTGTGACTTTGCCCAAAGACAACAACTAGGCTTGAGTTACCATGTCCATAACTCTGGTCTCCCTCATTTTAAGAGTCTGGTATTTATCTAGACACGAATTTCCCAAAGGATGTATAGTACCACCTTCATTTTGTTCAAGTGTCAATTTTTGTCAATATAGAGGCAAGACTGTGAATAAAATAGTTCATGCACAGAATTAGAAATATGTTGATGTCAAGGAATCTCATTATATCTGTGTTGTACAGCATTAGGTCAACATATGTTGCATGGAAATGAAATGCAGTGTTATCATTATTATTATTTGCTGTTTCTTCTCAAGGACTTTGAATCCTACAATTAAGCTTGACAATACAGATAAAATATTAATAATTTTCAAGATTAATTGACTTGAAACTATCATAATTATATCAGTTGAGAACATGTTTCCTCTTCTCATAAGTAATGCTGGTATTACATGGCTGTTACAGTCTTCCACCCCTAATTTCTCTTTTCAGAAATAACATCTGTGTTGTCACTGCACACACCACATTTGGTGTCTTTCAGTGCTTTCTGCTTAAAAGTCAGTCAGCAGGAAGCAACTCAAACAGGCAAAAGAAAGGATCCAAGGACAGAGATTATGAAAGAAAGAAAGACTAAAGGCATGTTTGTGTAGGAGGGGAAGAATCTTAAAATACATTTGCAGCTGTAAAGTTGAAAAGCCTTTTTGCACTACCACCACAAGGGCTGCACAGATGCTGTTATGCAGCAAGGTGAATACAATAAAGACAAGTTGCAATGTAAAGGCTGCATCACCATAATAAATTGCAAGACCTTCAGACTCATACTCAGATAATGATGCTACAGCTACAGTTATGGCTTATTTATTTAACCAAGGGCAAAGTTGTTGAGGCACAGTTTCATTTTCACGAAAGGCCTGACAAGGCAGATGGCAGTAATGGCACAGGACAAATGAACTTCTCTGCTAGCTAGCCAATACAAAATACAGCACAGCTCAGGAGGACAGAGTGCATGCTCTTAAGAGGAAACATAAACCAATGAAATTAAATACCTACTGAGCATTAATAAACCCATTAGTGAGCATTAATAAAATAAAAAGGCTCACTCCTGTACAGCCTTGGGAGTCAGCAGCTCCATTTTCTGTGAACTATTTAGTGGGGCTGGAAGAATGATTTGAGGGGGAGAGCTGGGAAAAGAGTAAATCAGAAGGTACATTTTAGTTAATGGGCAGAGACTGAATATAGGTAAGGGCTGAATCAGCTGAAGTGAAGGTTGGAATGAGTCTATGAGGAAATTAATAATTCTGTATACAAAGAGGGGTTTCAATAGCATGCAGTAAATAACACCTAGGGACACACACTGAACAATGAGGATGAAACAAATCATGGAATAGCTGCAGTTTCCTGAGCCACTGTCCTTCAACCTGAACGAGGTGGGGGTATGGTAGGAAAAGAAAAAAAAAAGATCTGTAATTAAATACCATATCAGAACAGGACAGTATCAAGGTTGCCTGGTTCCCTGTCTGGGGTTCCCACCCCTGTCGACTTGTCTGTCCAGTACTGACTGGATTTCATTTTTCCATTATAGATGTGGCCATTTCTCTCTCCTTTATTTCTCCTTGCCTATCTTCAGCCTCTTTCACATATGTCTCCTTTCCAAATCCTGTTGTATGCAGTGCTAATGAACTGTACCCATATTTCCAATATATTCAAAATACCAAGAAATAATAGAAGAAAAAATCTAAATAAAAAACCAAACCAAAACAAAAAACCCAACCCACCCTGACCAAATGCCACCAAAAAAAACCCCCAAAACCCCCCAAAACCCCCAAAAAACTACAAAAAAAATTCCCAAATCAAACAGAAACAAAAACCCAACGAAGAAAACTGAACAAGTCGGTACTAATGCAATAAGTAGTTCACCAGTCTCCAATAACCCATCATTTTAAAATGCTTGTCATGAAGCTCTGTCTCTACTGGAAAGTCAATATCTCTGTGCCAGGAACAGATCTGCAAAAATAAAGGTCAAAGTGCATTAGAAATTGACACACACTATAACCATACATATTTTGTGGATCTTTGATCTCTCTGAGGCCATTTTTAGTATTTTAACATATCAGAGAATTGTAACTTGCCTTGTAAAAATGTGCTGCCACCTATACTTAAAAGCAAGCCAACAAGAAAATTATACATGTACTCTACTAACTTTATGTGCCTCACTGAAGCACCAAAATTGGAAGCATGGTCACTTTTTCCACAATCAGTACAAAGCTAAAAAGGACTCTAGCGAGCTGAATCATCCTCTGGACTGTCTATCTTCACTGTTTGTAAATTACATGGACAACATTTGGCCTTAGAAAATTAAGATTATTAGAAAAATTAAGAAATTTCAGATGCCAAAACTGTTACTGAGCAATCTAAATGCCATCATAATGGTTAAGCATTTTTTGCAGACTCACTTCTTTTTTGCATCTTTTTTGCAGATCCACTTCTATGACAATAAACAAAAAATATAGGAACTGTTTCCCGTAACTAACAGATTAACACTACAGCAAATGTCATTTTGTGGTATTTGGATGAATTCCATGTTTGCAATGCCGCTTTATTTTAGATCTTTATATATTTTATGATTAAATTAATTTTTATTGAATCTTCTCTTTTAGTTCTTAAATATATGAATTGCTGTCTAGTGTAGAAACTTCCTGAACACATTCAGTCCATATGCACACAGAATTTATTATGCAGATGTTTGTATTAAACAACTAAGCAAATAAAGAAGTGCCCCAGAGACTCTTATCATAACACTGAACTGTCATTCTTCATTTATTGGTACAAAGTTGCAAAGAGTGTTTATCCATTCTTGCTCTATTTATCTAACACCAGCTTCTTTACTGTTCAATGTCACAGAGAGAGAAGAACTACATTTCTAGAATACTTCCAGGTTGGACAAAAATATCTGTCTGCAATGAAATTTTTTAGAACATATTCCATTTTAATGCAGGAGTTACATTGCAAGTAAAGGTTTAGAACAGATATATCATCACTAATGAGGTTACTTTTATATTCTATGAATTGCAGACAGGGTTTTTGGCAAAAATTAAATTTTATTTAGCATCAGATGTTATTAGCTTTGTTGTTTTTAATTGTTTTGAGTTTTCTCTCTTTTAATATTATCAATGTTGAATTTATTAATTTTTAATTTTCAGACATAATAATTTCAAAGGTATGTGAAATGTCTGCAGTTATGTTCACTTGCTTTGTGGCTAGTTGCACAAGAGAAATAGTTCCATTTACTTTCCAGATGTTTTCAGAACTGAATGTGTGAAGTGATTCAGATAAGAAGGTACAGAATTAATATAAAAAGGGGCAAGACTGAAGGTCCATCTAGGCCAAAACTTTGATTTTGACATGGCAGCCAAAACCAAGTATCCAAGTAACAAAACAAGAAGAGAAGAAGGATATATGACCCTCCAAAATATGTATCCTCTTAGGCACCATCCGTTTCCAGATGGCATTTTCGTGTAACTATCAATAAGACTAATAGCTTGCTAATCTATAGTAACGTAAAGTTAATATTTTTTAAAATGTAAAGTTTAAATATAAAACTGGGAATCCTTCTTCCCATGTATTTCACTTTGCATTATGCGTTGAAATGCTTTCACTTCTTATGGAATCTAACATAACTTTTCCAACAAATGCAGTCTGAGTGTCAGCAGTGCGTGTCTTCTCATTCTGCTCTTGAATCATATTTCAAAGAATGACTATCAAATGGTAACAAACAGGTATCACACCCATTTATTTTTTGACATGTCTGCCCATAAAAATATTATGTATTGCAATAACGAACATTAGATTTAACCATGCATTTTTTGTTGTTTTTCTTCTCATATGGACTCCTGTACAGTGAGCACGGAATTGAGATAGATTCATGTTTTTACGTAAAAATACCAAGGAACATGGTCCTGAGACTATGGTTTCCAGGACACATACACACTAAGTATGATTTATTTCCACTGAGATGCATTATTAAAAATCAAGTTATTAGGACCAAAAAAAGCTGTCCTTTTAAACAAGATTAACCATGGAACCCCACCATTCTCTCAATCCCTACACAATAAAACTGAAATAGCCAAAATACAAAACACTCTACATTTTCTAGAACTCACAAAAATTACTTGAAGTAAGGTATTTGGTACTCTACACTTCTTGCCTTTTCTTTTTATTCTTTTTTTTTTCCCTTGTTTTTGCTTGTTTGTTTAATTCTTGTGGGTTTTTTCCTTTTTATTTTAATATTTTGATTTCAAGGCCTTCCAGAGAGGTCAGTCCCTCAGCAGGTAATTCCTTTCTTCTGATGTGAGTGATCTAAAACTTAGGTATCTTGTGAGGTGGTCAACTCTAATGAGGAATGAGAGGGAGAGAGAGAGAGATAGATGATGATACTGAACAAAGAAGTTAAATCTAGGTGCCTAAACTTCAAATGGCTGAAATCAGATGTGGTGAATTCTATCCTGAAGAGCTTAATGGAGTTCCTGACACACTATAATATCTATAGATGACTCAAAGCCACTGAGATACATTAATAAGAATGGAATAGTAAAATCTGGGCTGCTCAAGGTAAGAACCATAAGATTCTAATGCTCTTTGGCTTGACTCTGCTTGACTTTGCATTTTGGTAGAAGACACAAATTTTCCCTCAATCCCTTGGGGATAAGGTGTTCAGTGCCGCTTGATATGTCATCATTTGTATGGCCTCAGAGAATCAGGCAACTTTAGATCTCATTGTTCACTACATTAGACTACTTCCTGCTGTCTTGGCTTCATTCCAGCTTGGGTAAATAGCTTCTGTCTACCTACATTTCCTTGGGTTTCAACTGGTTGTGCTATTCTTCTAGACGTTCTGCTTCAATTTGTTATGTAATGCTCATCTGTGTTCCTCAGTACTTACTGTATTTCAGTGATAGGTGAAGTGAACATTAATAACACCCACCACTCTCGCAGGCTGAATGAACAAGTCTACACAGCACCTGGAGCTCCAGTGATGAGAGAGGCTACAAAAGTGGAGAGCAGATATCACTAAATAATCCTTAATCTTTGTTGGTGTTCACAACCCCAAATGTGTAAGTCACATAATGTTAAATGCTTTCTTTGTAATGAAGTCCTATGACATACTGTAGAGGACAAGTAAGCAAAAATATATACTTAAAAGACAATATAAACATCTCTTGACACAATATACAAGAAATGCAACACTATGAGATTCTTTAAAAGGTCATGTCTTAAGCCAATGCCACCAGTGAGGTCTGTGATGGCTGTATCCAGCTTACTTTGGGGAAGCAAAGACAGCATTTCCTGGGGCTGTCTGGAAAAAATGATCCAGATCTCTTGTAGGTATACAAGTATGAGTACATCATTACTTTGTAAATAGTGAACAGCCTGGGCCGCACACCAGGATTTCCCCTTGAGTAGGGATGCTTCTCAATGTTACTCCTCAAGGCTGAGAGATTCCTTGCCACAACAGATTCCCAGTAAGTGATTAATAGCATGCTAAAGTTTGAAATCTTAACTAAGTTATATAAAGGATTGATTGTGCACATCTCATCCTTTAGACATCAACCGTTGACCAGTTTTGGGCCTAGGATTGGATCCAGCCACACCTAGATGCCTCTCTGAGATGGAGTATAAAAAGCAAGAGCATCCTTCCAAAACCATGACTCAATGGGTGGTACTCTCTGACAGCTTTATCTGACTCTGCTCTCTATGAAGTAAATAATCAAGTGTACCCTGTCATCAGATCTTGTTAAGCCTTTGTCTCATTAATATGAAATTTTGTTAACTCACTGCTTTGTATTGATAAATTATATCATCTTTTGTCTCTTGTGAATGAAGTCCATTGCTCCATCTGAAACAGTGGGGTATGAAAAAAAAATATTATTTGATAATTTGCTGAAATAAATTAGCTCATTTTCTTGAACAAACAAAAAATACACTTTCCTACTGGAGCTGAAAAAGGATTTTTTTTCCCCCGATACCCATAATAATTTATATTTTGTGAGATTTGATATGGGTTAACTATTCCTCTTCAAAAAGTCATTAATTTGTCATTATTGGAAAAAGCACACTGAACTAACTGGGACAATGACTTGAATAGAGTCTTAGAATCTAAGGCCAGGGGCACTGTAAAATGGTTTAGTCTGATCACAAGACAATGCATTTCACCCAGTGTCAAACATTAACGATATTTATTTAGATTCTAAATTCCTAATTCTTGTGACAGTAAACCACAGGAAGCCAGAGGCTCTATTTGCTTCTGAGAGGTAATAATTGCTGCTCTGGACTGCTGTCATATCCTGTTACACTTCTATTAGAATGTTAATATGAGAGCACCAGCATATACACACTGATCCACCTTCCCCCTCTGCTCGGATACTAAGCATTGCCTAAGCTTAAGAAAATGTTATACACTATCCTACAATCTTTTATTTCCCTGCAAAAACCTCAGCATCTTTTCTGTGCCAGTAGTTAAGATGTCTGTAGCCTGGACCTTGTACACCAAGGTGTTGTACGCTCTTGAGTCTGTGTCTGTACGTTGACACGCTCTTGAGTCTGTGTCAACAATTATTTCCAAGCTCATGCCACCCTCTCTGGCCATGTCCTGACCCCACAATCTCAAATAAATGCACATTAGTGCTTTTATCATCAATTTCCTTTCCCTCTTGTATCTCACAGCTACATCTCTTCCTGATTCCTCAGGTGGACATATATCAAGGTACTATGACACACTCCTCTCCATCCGGACAGCTGGGACGAGAATCTAGGGGTCCATATCAGAAGCCTAATAGTACAAATTTTGTCTTTGGTATTAAATGTTTACTTTAATCAGATAGAATCATCTACAGGGGAAATGGAAAACAGTAGTCCAAATGTTTAGTGTTCTGAAAGATAAACAATGAAAACTGACAGAATACAGGAATCACAGACTAGGAAATTGGAGAAACAGTCACTCTCTCACTGCAACAATTAGAAAATAGTTTGTGTGTGTGTGAGACATTTCTAGTGCCAATAATGAGTTACATTTCTGGAAAAGATATTGAATTCTCTGAAAATTTTCTGAGAACACTGATATTGGATATAAAGACTTTGTTAAAAAAACATAAATCCCAGCAGTATAAGAACCACATTTATCTTAATGCACTTTAATCTCGTCATTCAAAGAAAAATAAGGAAAAATATGAAACTGAATAATCTTATAACTGCATCGTGTAGAGTATTTTGTCTATGTAAATTATTTTTCAAATCTATGTTTCAAAGAAGTTGCTAACCACATCATCTCTATGAGTGTGCCTGAACCATTGTATTAAAAGACCTTATTTCATATAGAGGTGATGTTATAGGGTTTATAGCATAGGGGTCAGTGATTTTCTCAAGAGTGTTTCATTCTTCTTTTACTAAATGCACTACAGGCAATGCTGGCAGCTTTAATCTTTCAGAGAAAACCTTAGAGTTGGTCACACTTAGTAAATTTCTCTATGTGAGTCTTATCCTCTGGGGCCAAAAGTCTTCAAGCTAGAGCATGACCTACAGTAAAGTATTGCCTGTCTCTGTCTTGACTTTGTCCCTTCCTCCAGGCACGGATGAATGGGATATGATTAAAATAGGTAATTTTAAGCTGGAAATACTTCTGTGAATGAGCTGTGAGGGAACTCAGGTGACTGTGTCACAAACTTTTAAAGTTATGTCAAATAAATCTCACACAGACTATCCATGAAGTACAATCAACTATTTTAGACCATTTTCACTACTTCCTCTACAGACACTAAGTTGCCCAAAAATCCTTTCCCAGAATATGCTGTCATGATCAGATACAATTTACAATGATATGCAATAAGTGAAGAAAAGTTGATATTGTGTTTTGACAAGTGGTCCCAAGCTGCTTCTGTCTTTCTTTAAGTAGCCCCAAGCCTCTTTAAAATTCTAAAATAGCTTGAGAAGACAGCAAAACAAGAGATTATACATGTACACAACCCAGTGCCTCAGTTTTCCCTGTATCACTGTACATATTCGAAGATGAGAGTAATTACTCCACTTTTCTTCTCTCATCTATCCCTGGCTTAATTTCTCAGTTTTAAGATCTCTTCATTATTTCATCTCCTTCCTCTTTGCTTGTCTCTTTAGTTGTACAGGATCCTCAAAGAATGATCACTGTATTCTTACCTCCTCTCTTTTATGCTTCCTTTATCTAGCTAGTGCAAGAACACTGTGACACAAGACAAATTGACTATGTTAGATAATTTCCAGCATATTAATGTTAAATTAAAACTGAGCATATTCTTGTGTAAAGTGCTTTCAGAAGAATTGCTCCTCTCATGATTTTAAAGTTGTGGGTACTGGAGAACCTGGTGGGATCTTACACTCCAGCTGGTTAAACAGTGATTTCCCTGAGCAAACAAAGAAATCTCTTTTACAGACTCTCGCTCTTGAGTCTGTGTCAACAATTATTTCCTTCTTTTTCTTGGAATATTTAATTCTTTTTAATCGCATTCCTACCTTCCATTTTGCATAATGATGTCAAAGCATCATGGTTTCTTTTAGGGTACAGCTAATATTTTAAAGTTCTAATGGTATTTATCAAATAACACCATAATACATATGAATATTAATAGTGTCTTTTGATTTTTGTAACATAAGTAGCATAGAGAAACATACATAAATTGATAAAAATACAGAAATTTCACACACACCTCCTGCAAGTCAAATGAGGAAAATATACAAATTTCATATGTTTAACCATTGAAAATTATCCAAATGGACACCTACCATCCCTTCCATGCAGATTCCTGAAAAAAAAAAGTAAGCATATAACATATAACAAATATGTAAGCTTCACACATCAAATCCCTCTCATGTTTCACCACAGCCTCTGTCACTTGTAGACCATGCCAGAAACTAGGCCATCAAAAATTTATCACATCCACTTTTACTATCTTTATACTCTTTTTGAGTTCTCTCTTGAAAAATTTTAAAAGATTTCTTTCAAGCCTTTGCACGTGATCACATGGATGGTGTGCTTGTTGGTTTTGTTGTTGTTTTTCTTACTGACTGATGATAGTAGGGAAAATATCAGGAGCTTCTTTTCTTTGGAGTGAAGATGAAACTGAAGAGAAACAAATTTTTCTTCAGACTGAAGAGACTATATACATAAACATTTTATTCATAAGAAGGATTGTATGTCTTTAGTCTCTTCATCACTCCAAAGAAAATTAGTTCTTTATATTTTCCTTACTATGTGTTTCTGCCAGATCTAAATGTACCACCAACTCTGGAAAATGCTTTGATTAAAGTTAAAATAAAAATATGAAAATAATATAGTGCTGAGTCTGTGAGTATGCTGAACCTCAGATTTTGTTACACTACTGTCTAGAAATATTTTCAAAGACAATATGAACACCATACAATTAGGTTGCTGCTCTTTAATATGTGTCTTACATAATTTATCTGAGAAGAGGTAAGTCAAATTTCATTTAGTATAGAATTTACTCCTGAAAAATGAGTGCAATTTTAGGTTACCGAATCACAGAATAAAATAAAAAAAAAAGAACAAATGAATACATGAACAAAAATTGTATAACAAACTTAATGATTAGTAAAGATAGTGATAACAAAGGGAATGATAATCCAGCTAGGAGAAAAATAAATTGGAGTTTTTAATGAATTGCAGGAATAGGTTCTTTCATGATAAGAAAAATACACATAAAGCACAAACCATGGAACTTCAGATAACAATAATTCTTCTTACATTAAAAAGCAGATTAATTTTGAGACTTCCTTAAAACAAATAGGATTGAGAAGCAAACACTAAATGGTCTAAGCAATTTTAAAAATGTCATAAGAAATTGTTTCCAAAAGTTCAGCCAAGAGAAATTGCCATTTTGCCATTGCCAAGTGGCATGCCTTCTTGCTTTGAAATCAGACATAAAATCAAGTACTTTAGATGAAAACACAAATTTTGTTCTCATTTTGACTGTACTAAAACACAGAACAATAATTACTGTGACTGTCTAGTTAACTTTTGTTCATTTTTCAGGTAGCCATATATGAATAAAATCTCACAGTCAACAAGTTTCTTCTCTTTACAATACAATGAGGCATATTTCAGAAATATATTAGAGAAGGGCCCAGGTATTTAAGAATAATTTGAAAGTTGATAACTGGGGAATAAACTAATTTGCAATCTATTGAAATTACTTGCTTTCTACTTCTGTTGGCTCTGACACATTTGATATAGGAGCGTAGTATCTGTTTCTATTGCCTTCATTATCTGAGCCTGCTCAGAGTGAAATGGGTATCTTGCTGAGGCTATAAACAGGAAGATAAGTTGGATGTCCAGCTAGTCAAACTGAAAACTGTAAGGGTCAATGTAAAAGTACAGTGTTATAGTTCATAGGATATGTGAGGCAATAAAATTATCTTACCTCAGTTGTTAGACAATGATTATAACTAAGAGAAAGCAGTACACTGTAGTTGTGCATGGTTGCAATGAGAATGAGAAATAATATTAAGCCTAAACAACTCTGGATCCATGTAGATGCAGTATTCATTCTGGTAAATGTAATACAGGATATGTATCTTTTGTTCAGATGAGGAAGAATGGCCCTGTAGAGTTTTAGATTGCCAGTCCCACAGAAGGCAGTAGGGTCAATTGAATTTAACGAAATAATTGTCCTATGCTGTCAATGAACAGGCAGACAACCCAGATGATATGCAGGGGTGAATAAATCAATCCATATAGCTTTGATGCTTTGCCTTTCCATTTTTTGTATCTGTTCTTACAGTGCCTCCAGACAACAGTGTTTGTGTTTGGTTTCTACTTCTTTCTGTTGGAGTACAGGGGATCACAGGAAATCACAGGATCACAGAATCATAAAATTACTTAGGCTAGAAGTAAAAATTTAAAATTCACCTAGTTCCACTCCTCTTGCCACAGGCAGGGGTACCACCTACAAGATCAGGTTGCTTAGGGTCCAATCCAAGCTGGCCTTGAACACTTCTAGAAACCCACAATTCCTCTGGGCAATCTGGTCTAGTGCTGTGCTGTTCTCTGAGACAAGAGCTTCTTCCTAACATTTAGCATAAATCTCTCCTCTTTGTTCCCCCTTGTCTTACCAGTATCTACCTGTGTAAAAAAGTTGTTCTCCCATTTTTTTCTAAGCTCCCTTTAGGTACTGGAGGGCTGCTATAAGGTGAATCCCAACTCTTTTATATGTACACACACACATTTGGGATATTGGTCCTTCTAGGAGATAGGCAAAGAATGAAGAAGCATGACTCTTTCTGTTTTTACATAATACTTGTAGAGGGAAAGTATGCATTCCTGGATTAAAAGTCTACCTTCTAATGTATGAGGAACAGAAAGACACAGTTTAGCTCTCCTATCCCACAGCTGAATATGTTCATTAGAACATGGATATCATAAGTAGAAATATTTCTAGTCTAGTGCTCCCTGTGAAGATAGTATCAGAGGTATTTAGAAAGAGAAAAACAAATAAAAGGCAAATTATGCCTAAGGATTTACCTAAAAGAGAGGGAGACGCAAAATTCTGAATCCATACCTGCAATTTTAGTTGTTTATTATTCAGTCGTGATCTTATAGGAAATACATACTGGTTCAAAAGTTGCATGAGTCTCAACCGTCTGTTGAACTACATCAAGTGCATTTTACGTAAGTTAAAGAAAAATGCATTGTATAAGGAAATGAGAATTTAGCATTCATCTAATAAAAATAAAATCTGAATGGTTTTACTGGCTGATTCACTCCTGAAGTGAATATACAGTGCTTTCCCAAATGTATCTCTAGTTTTTTGCCTCTGTGTGAAATATGTTCATGATCAGATTTTATGGGAAGTTTGATTTCCATATAGCGTCCACACACAGCACTAATAAAGTCTTTAGTATTAGCCCACAGTTTATTTTCTAGTACCTTTTCATTTGAAAGTTCTAAGAGACTGAAATAAAAGGAATAATTACGTGTGTTTTATTATCCGTGTACATGGAATGAGAAACTCTATTCTGTAATTTCTAGTGTTAATAATAAAAAGAATTGGTGCAAGTATTTTTTCCCCAATAAAGTTTTTATTCTAAAGCTACATTCTTTACATAAGTAATTTTGAAAAGCATAATGATTTTTACAGTATAGGTTTCTACTTGATATTTTAAAACTAAGAAGTTGAGTGAGTAAACAGATTTGCAAAGCACTTGAAAAGATGAATTGACTTAAATAAAAAAACAAGTATCATTGTTTTTTTTTACAATACATTATACATATTCTGAACAGTTCTATTGCCATTTTATAAAAAGCCAAACATAAATGTAAGTTGCTTTTATGTGTTGTGGAGAAGTTTAATTAACTTACCAGTAGGTGCCCAGCATGCCTGAGAATATGTACTTGAATAAAATCAGTTCATTTCTAATGGAGGATCTAAAAGATCATGCAAGATGTAGAGGTCAGTGTGTTTTAGGTAGTAATTTCAACAGAAATTTAGCTCATGACACTTAAGAAAAATTTGAGTAATGTTTACGGGAATAATCCTGGAAAATCCGTTACAGGACAAAAAGCAGAAAAAAATCACAACGAGATTAGATTTTGTTAAAAAAAAACAAACAAAGAAAAAAAAACCCAAAAAACCAAGACAACCAAGCCTCTAGGACTCAGTCACATGCAGCAATAACAAAACCATGCTCATACACTGAAAACTTTTGGCAGAAGAAAAGAAATATTTAGAAATCTAGAAAAAAAATCTTACGTTTTTTCCTGAAAAGTTTTGCATTTGACTTTAAAGTTGACTCCATTGAAGTCTACCCACTTAGTAACATCCTTTGCTTTTAGGGTTATTTTCTTAATCAGCATAGCTGAACCCTTTGCTGATGTTTGTTGTTAGGGACAAATAAGTTTATTCTCTCTTCAGATTTTTGTCCACTTAAATCGTAATTTTATTATTTTTCTAGTGAATACTTCCACTTTAATTTTAAGATTGATCTTGCAAGGCCATATTACTTAGAAGCTAATCAAATCCAGGTACCTTAATATTCACCCATGGAGATACTGAATCATAAAGAACAATCTGGGTTTGTTTTTTTTTTCTAATGAGCCAGACAGGCACAGGGTATTGAGAATGAATGTCACTCACACTGACACTTCTGGGAAGCCAAAAAATTATCTGTAATGTAGGGAAACAAACAGGCGAGAGTTCTTTCTTTGGTACATTCCTTTTGTTCATATAACCTTGAGATGCCCTCAGATCTTTTTTAAATAGCTAGTTTAAAAATAATCATGTATAGCAGATTGAATGTTCTAAGTGAAAAATAGTCGTGGGTATATGCAATCGCGGGGTTTTGAGCGCACTTTGAGTGTACTAAATTACATGATGAGATGATTCCTATTTCTTCAAAGCTGCAGAAAGCTTATCTGTGCAAAGGACATCAAAATACATTTAGAATGAAAGTAAAAGCAAATTGCTAGTGCTGTAATAAAGATTGCAGCAAACATCGGAAAATAAAAGGAGGATATCTGATCTATTATAATAGAGGGAAACAGTCCAACAGTGGAAGAACTCTGGTAAAGGATAATAAACCACCACCTTATTGATTAAATCAATGTTAATACTGTTGCTTTATAAGGGGGATTTTTTTTTTTTTTGGTTGACGCAGACTTTAACCTCTGGTTTAGTTAAGAGCTTTATATCCTGGATAAAAAATGGACAATCCTCCCCTCCTCCCCCTGCCATCCCCATGACTCCCTACCCAGGAAAGCCCAATCTGTTGTAAAATTTTTGCAGATAATGGGAATTTTGCATTTCCCATCTGTTTATGACTAATAAAATTCTTTCTTATTATTTTTTGATGGATTATATCAGTCCTCAGAGAAAACATTTACCTTTAAACTGTTCCAAACAGTGCATATTCTGTTTACATCAAATATCAGCCCATCCATATGAGCACTACAGCCTGAATATAAAGAATATAGTCCAATACAGTCAATAAGGGAATATATTGAAAATATGGGTTTCTCAATATATTTAATAAAATGCAATTTAAGAAATTTTCATAATCATATTTAGATCTAGTCCACAGGTGTGCAATATCTTATCACAAAATTCAACTTCTTCACTATCAGGTGGCAATTTTAAAAATTTATTTCTTTTTAATCAAGCTGCCAAAATAGAAACTTCTGTACCTGACCTTTTTGGCTTAATGACACTTTTCCACACTTGACCAATTTTAATACCTGATTATAATTTTCAATGGCCAGGAACAAAACACCTACTGAAAAATGGGATGTGACTTTTAAGTGTTCCTGATAATAGACCACACAGGTATAATCTAAATAATTTACTTTCCAGGGAGGATAGCTACTTATCCTGTGAAAACTTCTATGATTTTTTATTTTTTTCAGCAAATGTTCCACAATGATCATGATTTTATTTAACTTATGTGAAGACAGTTTTTTATTTGAATATTGACTGTTGAAAAAAATAGAACTTTAAGAAAAAAACCATACAGACAAATAAACTATACATCACAACCAATCACAGTGAGTGATAAGATAAAAAGTCAAAATGGGAATCCAGTAGCAAACCAATTATTTTTTTTTATTACCAAAGGCAGATTTTCTACTGAGAACCCAGAAGTCTGCATTAAACTAGAAAAGCTGCATGAACAAATAGATATGAGCATAGAATTTGGATTCATAAGGATACATCTGACTTCAGAGACAGTAAGTATTCAAAATAATAGAAATGATGTGTACATACATATTACTGTTTAGACACCAAGCAACAGTTACTGAGAAAAAAAAAAAACCAAATTGTTTATAAAAGTAGGTTAGAAGATGTCTGAAAGAGACTTTGACTTTAAGAGGAAAGAAGGGATCCTAATATAGGTTCCCTGTTGAGGAACTTACCACAGAGTAGGAATTTCAGAAAATTCTGCAGACCTCTGTCAAAGACCACCAGAAAAATCTTGCTTACAGGGTATTTATGTAACCATAAGTAGCCCTTCAAAATTATGATTTTCTACTTTGTTTTGAAAGGACTGCGGGGAAGCTATGAGCAGAGTCTATTTATCTCACCTTTAGTATCTTTAGTGTGTAAAGACTTGTATTTTTGCCTTAGCTAGATTCATCAGACTAGATGTTCTGCTTAAACATGATTGTCTCAATAAAAATAAAAGTTATCTTACACCTACTTAGGATGCAATGAAAGAAGATAAAAAATTGACACATTCACTTGTTAAAAGAATAAAACATTAAAAATCCGTGCCCTCAACTTGCATAATAAACTAATCAGTATATTCAGAAGTCTACTCTATAACGTAAAACAATATCGCTCAGGAACCTTAGAGTGGTTATCTTATTTCCCTGAAGTGTTGAATCCCACATTTCAGAGTCAGATTAATAAATAAAAGACAGTAACTTAGCTGAAGTTAATGTCAGACCATTTTCACAAAAATCTTTTTAACCTTAGCTCTGGTTCAGTTGGTCCAAAGAAACATGAAGATTAATAAACCTTTCAAATCTTTTCTATTGCAAGAAGTACTAAATGAAAACAGGAAAAGTGCAAGATGATTATATATTTTTTTAGAAAGTTGTAGGAAAGAAAGAAGTTAGATATGAGTTAACTAGCAGTGTAACACTGTTCTCGCTGTAATGCACATGATGAGATAAATCATCTGGACTAATTAAAAAGGAAAAACAACATCACTTCCATGGGAGTATGTTACTTGCCTCGTGGGAATAGAAGGGATAGTGGACTGCCAGTTAAGATATTAAATAAAAATAGAGTCTTAAAATATCTATTAAGGACAATATATAGGTATCCAGTAGAAGTTAGTGAACATTTTCCCCTACTGATATATAAAATCAAATATAAATTGGTTATGACTGTTTTTCAAGGTAATGTCTGTAATTTTCAATTTTTTTTTTTCCAACTATAGCATCTACAGAGATTTTGGGATGCAAATAATCCTTGTTGCCAGTTACATTAAAATAAGATTGCCAACATGGATCAGCCGAGTCGTGTGTGCCTGTAAGGACATATTAACATTTTTTCCTCTGCACAGATAAAGATAAGTACAATATATCAGCTAACACATTTTAAACACTGACCCATTTTTCTTTTCCAGACATGACTTCAATCAAGAGAGCAAAAGCAATGCCTTTTGGGGTTCTACTCAGTAAAGAGGGCATAGAAACAAAATAGGCTCATTTACCCAGCTTAAAAAGTTGACAATATGTAAACTCTGTGAGCCTGACAGTAACATACATTTCTCAGAATTTAAAAATCACAGATTTTTAGAATGTCTTGATTAGGAAGGGAGGCAGGAGGATCTTCAAGTCCAACTCCTGACTCCATGCAGGACAAAATAAAAGTTAAACCATATTTCTAAAATGTTTCATGAATGCAAACAGTGTTGGGGCCATGACTACCTCCACACAGAGCTGGTACCCATGCTTGACAATTCTCTCACTGAAAAACTCTTTTATAATATATAACCTGATTTTCCCCTGTTGCAGCTGCAAATCAACCCTTTGTGTCCCATCAGTAGTCACAAGAGAAAAAAGATCTTCACCTCTGCCTGTTCCCCCTCATGAGGAAATTTTAGACAGTAGTGAGGTCACTCCTCCCTGCACCAACACCCCTTTCCCCCACCTTTGTCTCCCTTCAGTTTTATGTTTTTTTAATTTTTTTTCTGCAATTCTCTTGTCAATTCTGTATGGGGTTTGGGTTTGCTTATAAATTCCAGAATACAAATATCAGGTCATCTTCCTTAGAGGCAACAAAATTTCAGACTAAGTAGGGAAACAATACATTTATATGAAGTATAAATTTCAAATATATCTGCAGTAGGTCTCCTTCACTTTTCTTTATTTTCCCCTTGGCTTGTAATTGGTAGACTTGCAGCATTTTTCACTTAAGTGTTGGACTCAATGATCCTTCTGGGTCCTTTCAACTCAGACTATTCTGTGGTTTTGTGATTTTTGCAGTACAAATTACTATATTAAGCAGAAAGTGACAACATTGCACTGACTTAGACATTGGAGTCAGTGTTTTCAGAGTTCACTCCATTAGCACCTTGGAGAAAAAAACAACAAAAGGTACATTTTGATATAATTTATCCAGTATAAAGTTTAAAGTTCATCTATGTCAAAACATAGATGAAAATGAAGAATAATTTAAAAATATTTTTTAATGTATCTTTCATTATTTTTCCTTAAAATAACTGCTTTCATTCTTATTGACTGCAATACTGCATTTTCTGTAACCATATTCTGGCAGTAAATCTACCTAGAATCTATTAGATTCTGATGGTAACTGAAACTTAGCTGAACTCCTTTAGCATTAAAACATTCAGCATGTTTTCTTTCTATATTTCTTTCATTCTAAAAGAACAAAAACAGAGAAAATGGCAAAGACAGGGAAAAATGAAAGAAATGTAACTCACACAAGTGCTATTACAGCACAGCATCCGTAGGCGTCCATTAGAGTCAAGTGAGATAAATTAGCTTGGAAAGGTTTTCCTCTGCAAATTGCTGTATCAATATGACTTTATTTTATTACTTATTTCAGACTGAAGGTGTATAAACACTGATTGCTCTGCCTTTGATCTCTTAAACATGTTACAAAAGATTTTTCAAACAAAATCAGGCTTTTGGGGGTCTTCGTAGTTTAAGTTTGGGGAAATTTAGGTCATATAAAAGAGGGGATGACAAAGGCATTTTGAGCTCTTTAGCCCTGTCATAACCATCTATTATGGAAGTAACAAGTTGATTTCACTATTTGTTGAATTAAAAAATATTGCAGCAAGCTAACCTTGAGCCATCATTTCCATAACTGGCTCTTGCTTTCTGTGTATTGACACATCCATTTGATTACTTTTCTTTAAAAAAAAATTCTAAAGAAACATCTAACATAAACTGCACATTAATGTTTCATTTCTTACTGTGCCTTTCTTCAAGTAGTCAGATTATGGGGAAAATTACTCTTTTCATAACCAAGATTTCACTAAGTAATGTAAATCATAGAATTATTTAAAGGGAGATAAAAAAGAGACATCATATTTTATTGTCCTTGAAAAAATAGGCTATAGCAGAGGGACAGCAACGGGATGGTGGAATCACTGGCAGCACCAGGGAGTATCTTCATCTTCATCTTCATCTTCTCCTTCTCCTCGCTCGTTCTCTCTTGCACTGTTCTCTGGTGCCTCTTCTTATACCCTTGATGCTACACCTGTTTCACCTGTGTGCCCTTTTGTGATTGATCAGTACAGCTCAGCATTCCATGTCTCATCACCTTCAATACCAGACACCTGACTGACACAGCTGTAGCCTATTGGGGATGAGGCTTGGCCACAGCCCCATTCCCAATTACCACAAACTGTGTGCCTACAACAATAGGCACGATAATTCTATTATTTTTTAGTAAAAATTAATATTCAAGTGCTTACCTTACTGCTATAGATCAAAAGTTATGAGTTTTTGAAGCCAAATAATTTCAAGAGAGTAACAGTGTGATTATATCTTAGAAATGACACTTTACGGAGCAGAATTTCTATTCTCTTTCATTAGCAACTTAGTTCAGTCAATAGATCCAAGTAAGTAGCTCTGTTTGCCCATGGCCTTTCAAAATTAGAAATTGCAATGGCCAACATTGCTTTAGGTTACCACATGACCGTTTACATTCTGAAATGTCCAGTTGACCTCCCAGGCAAAATGATATGTTGCTTAAGTGACATTGTGTTGATGAATGTAAAGTGTTTGATTGGTTCCAGCACATAAAAAGAGGAATGTGACTACATCTAGATGAGAATGATGTGATTAGTATAGCTTGAGATTTGGAATGGGATTAAGTGAGGCCACGCCCCATGTTGAAGAAGGAGGGGGAAAAATCAAGAAAAAAATTACTGGGAAACTGTGGAAAAACATGATTATTAAGACTGAAAGACATCATATTTATCTTAATTTATACTAAGGCTTACAATAGCATTAAGAGAAATGTAAGACATATGTGAAGTTCAATTTGAACACCATTCTGGTTAGCATCGGTTTAACAATCCTTCATAGATGTTTTAAATTTCACATAAACCTTAATCCCTCTAATTCTGAATATGTTTGTGGAAGTTCTCAAAGACCACAAAGAATAGATAATGGCTTCTGAAGTGCAGACAACTGATGTTGCTTTATGAAATGAATGTCCCTTGCAGGTTGAGCTTCAGCTGGGGTTTGAGCTAGGGTAAAGAACTGAAGAATGATTCTTCTAACTGCAGCTCAATAGAGATTTTTGTATTTCTTCTACAGACTTTCATTAAAAAATCAAAAACCAAAAAAACCCCAAAAACTTATCATGTGTGTGTGTGTATGTGTCTCAGTGTGATACAGGTGTTTTCTTGATTTAGGTGCTCCCATATAATGTTATTTTACATGTTCTATGACACCTGAGATATCTGCAGAGACCTGGCAGATCGGATATGACTTTTAGAAGTTAAGTTGGTACCACTGGATTCTCAAAAGCACGAGATGATTAAATCAAGTCCTATACGTAGACATTTTCATTTAGTTTTCTAAAATATTAATATGAATCTTCCAGATCAAGGCAGATCACAGATTCACAGAATGGGTGAGGTAATCTGGTCCAAACCCCTTCTCAAGAAGGGCTTTCTAAAGAGATTTGCTCAGGACCATGAATATCTCGAAGGAGGGAGATCACAAACCCTCTAGGCAACTGGCACTAGGGTTCAGTCACCCTCACAATAGAAAAGTGCTTCCTGATGTTCAGATTGAACCTTCTGTGCTTCAGTTTGTGCTGGTTGCCTCTGGTCCCCTTACCAGTCTGGCTCTGCCCTCACTGCACCCTCTCTGTGGGTATTTACGTGTATTGAAGAGATCCCCCTGAGGTCATTTAGGCTGCACAGTCCCAGCTCTCTCAGCCTTTCCTCGTATGAAAACTGCTCCTGTCCCTTCATCATACTTGTGGCCTTTCTGTGGACTCTCTCCAGTGTGTCCCTGTCTCCCTTGTACTGGGGAGTCCAAAACTGGACACAGTATTCCAGGCGCATACACCACCAGTGTTTGGATAAAGGTGAAGGATCACCTCCCTTCATCTGCTGTGACAGACCGAACTGCAGAGTAAATTTACTCCTCTTTGGGAGTGGAAACGGTAGCATTAGGAAAATTGTCAGCTACTCAGCTACCTCCAGGTTGGTTTATTTCTTTATATTCAAAAAACCAGAATTTTGATGTAGAATTACAGTATTCAGGCAGGTATATAGGCTGGTAAAGAATGATAGGTGAGACTAGATGTACTTGCTGGTGGAGTGCCAAAAGTCTGAAATATATACCTCAAGTTTACAGAGAAAATAATCCTAAAATTGTAGGATAAGGTTAAAAATTTGCAAGGAACATCAAATCTTTAACTGTATCGCATATTTTGTGCTACATTTTTATTTAGCTTCCTGGAACCACCTTTGGAGATTACTGCTGTAATTTTTGTTTGTCAACCACAGAAGCTTGTAAGTGTCTGGGACAGATGATTTCCAAACTAGAGTACTTACACATAAGCAGGAGGAATTTTAAACACATAATTTATTTACTTATTTATTTTTATTTTAATCTTTGTCTTTTTCTCTCCCTCAAGTTTAAATGCTATCAGTCCTTGAAGACATTTGCTATTTTCTTAATGAAGGGCATGTGCGTTCTACCAGAAAACCTGAATCCTGTGAGGAAGAAGGCACTGTTTAAGAAGTCCAGGAAAGCTTTATCTTTTTTGTGCAGTCTTTCTTTCTTCTTAAGAAGAACACAGTATGTTCTGTAGTGTCTTGAGACTGTGCTTAGCATTCTTACACTGAAATTGCCAGCACTAGAAAAGGGAATCCTCTGTTTTGCATACTAATCACAATCTCCATTTTGATACCTACTTTTTACGTACTACTGACTACTTTTCTGTTTTATACCCTAGCATTGTGTTTCTTCTTCACAGTGTAAAACTTGTCCCTCACAATATATAATAAATTTAATTAGTTGAAAATCAAGCTTGTTTAGGTAATTTCTTTACAGTAGCATACTTTACAACAATGTATCTCCTTAGATATTGGCATATATAAGAAAACATTGAGGCAAAAGAGTTCATAACAGACCAGTTGAAGAGCAGTAGTACCTTTCTTTCCTTGCAACAAAAGCATACCAGTAAACACAAGCTCTTTCAAGTGCCTGAATTGTCCAATTGTGATATATGTCCCTGAATTGTTGAAAGGAACATGGAAGAGTGTGCAGTTAAATGTCATATTGCAAGCAACAGAGTGCCATGAATTTTCCATTAGTTTCCAAGGACAATTCATGCATTACAATAAATCAGTAGGACAGGTTATAAGCTGTAGAAGCAATTTCAGACTACTACATTTATCCATTAAAAATGTTTAAAACTGAACTCGTTCTTTCTCCTATTGATACAACCAAAATTACTACTGTAGTTTATCGGCACAATTTACCCACTGATAATTGCTCTGTTCCACTGAAACTTTTAGGCTGATATTCAGCTCCTAGGAGAGTAGGAATCTAAACACTCCTGTGTTTAGTACAGTACAGACCACTGAACAAAAGCAAATTTTAGAGTAGGAATCTACAACACTCCTGTCTAACAACGACTAAACTCTCCTCATGGTTTATAAAGATCTAACAAATGCATTTTTCAGAATTTAGAGAAGTAGTCAACTGTATGTAAAGTGCAAAGACTTTTCCTGGCAATGTGGCTCTCAAGACTTCAATGACTGGGATTCAGTAGGCAAACATGAAATACAAAGCTGCTTAGGTCAAACAGAAGTCTATTTTCCAAAATAGACTTGAAATTGATATTTACATCTCCCATGCATTTTTTTCTACTTATCTAGGATTTGCAAGTAGATGAAAAACTAATTCATATCACCTTTCTTAATAATCTTAAGAAATATCATCCATTGTTTGTCTGAAAAGTCAGTTAGTAGGAAAACTTAGAGAAAAGTGAATAACTTTTTAAAAAACGGTAATTCAAATGATGGGTAAGATTTTCAGAGACACTTAGCCATGGGTCTAGCTCTGCTCCTTTCAAATTATGCTTTACATATCTGCATGTTGCCTCAGAAAAAAAAAAAATAAGCATCAGCACCCTGTAGAAAACTTTAGATGTGTCCTTTGGCATTTTTATTAGAAATTTTTAAATGTTTCAGTTCACTTCATGTGAGACAACTGTTTTCAACTCAAAGTACAAAAACAGTTTGAATTTGAATATTGGAAACTTAAGCAGTTAAACCATATGCACACTATGGAAATACTAATATAAGCAGTGAATACTACTTACTCAATGAAAAATGAGCAACGGATAACATGGAAAGATCCTTTTAGACCTGTTTTTGACTTGCTAAAACCATAAAAATGTGTCTGTCAGATTGCACTGCCAGCAGATTTACCTACACAATTATGATACAGAGCTGATAAAACTTTATTATTCAAAATTTTCTTTCAGAAGGAAAGAAATTAAGATTAAATCTCTAATAATATGTAAACAAGTGTTTAGGATAATCTAATTATATTTTTTGATTGCATTAGTTCAGGACACAATCACTTAGACTGGCTTAGGACTGAAAAAAACCTACTACAAACATCCAGCCAGGGCCTCTATTACCTCCTGTGTAAATCATGTCCTTCTCCAGGAATTTGATGGATGAGTCTCTGTTGGAACCCTTTTCCATGCCTGCTTGAAATACAGTTTTTTTGAACACATTATAGCCTCTTTCCAGGCCATAAGTACCTGGCACTCTGTGAAAAGTGAATACATCTTTCCAACTGCTATTTGGCTCTGATATGAAGAAATTACTGTCAAGGTTAATTATCCCATTCAAAACCGGTTCTCACCTGAAGGCTTTCCAAAATGTTTTTGAAGTACCAGAGAGATTAATTTGCCAGACAAACTGTGTGAGATACATGTAGATGTGTTAGTATAAAATTCATCATGTACTTCAGATCTTAAATTTTCCTTTGAATGTAAAAATTAAGTCATATATTTTCAGCATTTGGAGTAATGTATGAAAGCCCAATAAGAACAGTAAACTGCTATTAGAAAGAGCTAAAAAGTTGCAATAACTACGTTTATGAAAATATTTTACCAAACCCAAACTGGCAATCACTGGCAATCAACCAGTTTGCTTTGCTGTACTTGAAGTTATTATCTTTCACGCATCAGCTGGATAATACATTGTTTGGTTCCATACATTAACTCTCATTTTTAGCTTTAGGATTATTTTTAAGTGCAGATAATAGTACAATCAATTTCTCATCTTATGTAAAGCTAAAAATTATCTACAGTATGATTTTACAAACAAAAAGGGCGTCTTTTGCTAAAATGTCCAGCAGACAATCCCCAATTATTGTAAAAAAATACCTCTTGCAGTATAGTTTATGTTGCTCTTATAGAGCAATTTTAATACTTTGTATTTTTCCCTTTTGTATTATGAAGAATGAAAATTAAGTTTTGAATCTCAATAAATTATAAATGCATTCAAAATATATGTTGAATGTGACATTTTAAAATGATCCCATAAATTTAGCTGCCATCAGTTTGGCTATAGTGACGCCCCAATCCTAAGCCTGAGGATTCTTTTTAAAAAATAATGTGTTGAAGTTCAGCTGACTGCAAAAGAAAATCTGATTTGAGCACTGTATGAGCACCAGGGTGGAAATGGGTTGCAATGAACACAATATGAATATGTGGGTGCTGACATGTACACAGATGCCTCAATAGCTCTGAATCACACTCGCAGTTCAAGCAAATAGGATGCAAAGCATTATAAGCTCAGCAGTGCAGCCAGTTGTATATTGTGAAATTCATTGTGTGGCAGCCTGTAAACTATAATCAGGAGTTGTATTTTCTCAAATGCTAAATTCTCCAAAGGAATAAGGAGAAGAGACTGTAAAACTCACCTTCAGTAATAAAAATTTCATCACTTCACCCAAGTTCTGCTGCCACACAGAGATTGTTATGATTCTGTGAAACTTAGTAAGCATAGTGGTTATTGGAGTGAGCATACACAGTCCTTCAATTCACAGTGATGGCATTTTTTGTTTGTAGAGGAGATGACATTATGCTGCTCTGATTGCACCCTGTCATCAGCTCTCACTGAGATCAGTGGATTCCATTTGAACACCCAAACAATGGAGAATGTGTTAGGTTTATGAAAATATTGTCTGGAGGGTTGTGCTTCGATTTAACACAAATTTGATCAAATTATTTTCAATGCAGTCAGTACAGACCACTGAACAAAAGCAAATTCCTGGGGAAGGAGGAAGAGAAATGAGACAAGGAAGAAAGAGGAAGAAGAGAGATCGCAAAGGACATCAGCCTTTCTGTACTTCATTGCTCACTGACCTCACAAGCCACAGCTCCTCTATCACAGCTCCCACAGCTCTCCACAATGTCCTCTATCACTTTCAATACTTAAATTTCTGTAGCCATCCCCTTCCAAAACCTACTTCCAGGATATTCTGAGAACAATCACTCCTGCTAAACTTTCCAAGTTTTATCTCTAAACAGAAAGGGTTAATTTGATCAGCTTATAAATTGGAGATTTTTATACTAATGTTACAACATGATTTTGTTGCATTTAGGCTAAAATTGTGTTTTTCACAGATCTTAAGTACTGTAATCCTTAGTAAAATCTAGATCAAATTATTCTGGCTATTTCCTATCCATGAAAACTATGATACAGCCCTAAAACAAATAGTATTTTTTCATTTCGGTTCTGCTTTGGGTTTCATCTCCTCACTGTAGTACCAGTAGCATGTATGTAAATAAAATAACAACAATACTATTTATAGTTGGGGCTTAACTACAGCAAAGCTCCACACAGGTACATGTTCACTCCCTTCCAGTGGGAAGTGCAAAGACAAAAGTGGGGAAACTAATGGATTGAGGTAAAGACAATGTAACAAGCAAACTAAAACCTGCACAGGCAAGCACAACAAATTTTAAAAAAATTCGGTTACTACTTCCCATCAGTCGGCAAGTGTTCAGACATCCCCAGGAAAGCAGGGAACTATCATGTTTAATGGTTACTTGGGAGGACAAATGTCATAATGCTGAATATTCCACCTTTCTTCTTTCCTCATGATTTTTGGGGGGTTTTGTGTTTTGCTTTTTTTTACTGAGCTTGATGTTATATAGTACAGAGTATTCATTTCCCTGGCTGGGATATTATTTTATTAGCATATTGCAATTTCAAAGTATGAAAATTATTTAAGCAACCTTCACAATAGTATTCCAGGTGGCGTAAGCTTAAATTTGCAGATACAGGAACACTAAGCTGTTAGGAAATAAGTTTATGCCTGGAAGCAAAAACAAAAAATTAAAAAAAAGAAAAGACAAAATATAGTTCTCATGGGTATTTCGTTCAACAGCATGGATTTTGTAACAAAGATTTACAGAGGTTTTGTGACTTTACACATCTGTTTAGATGTCTTGTAGTGTGAATGATTATTCTGCAAATCATGTCCCACTGAGAAAGTTTTGGTATAAGGCCATTTCTCCCAGGTGATTTGTTTTACATATATCCAATCTAAGCTGGGTACACAACCAGGTGCTGAGCTAGTGGACTAGTTCTACCCCTTATTATATCTATATCATATTGCATGTTAGGCTATTTCAAATACTTCCATCTGTAGTTTTTATATTCTGTGGTGTTTGAATAGAAATTTTGCATTTGTACAGCCTAGTTTTGTGACTCGTCCAAATTTAACAAAACCCCTACTTTTAAAGATATTTTTACATGGTATTAACTGAATCTTGTGGAATATCATTTAATTGCATTTATAATATGACTGCTGCCTTATAAATTTGTCCATAATTATGTTCCATAATATTTGCCTGAGTGGTTGCCCATCTTACTCTTATTGGAGATTAAGGGCAATCATGCCAAAATTGTTGCTACTCATTATCCATTTTTCTTCTCCTTTGAATATTCTCAGTCATTTAGTCATGAGGAATGGTAACATACACATAACTTCAGCTATGACTTGTAAAGCAAGCTTTTTTCAGCATTCCTTGCATGGATAATCACTCAGGAATTTTAGTGAATATTTAATCATAAAGAAATCAGTTCATTTGCAAACAAAATTCAGAAAGGAAAAAGCATTCTAAGATTCTGTGATTCTTATTTGGAGTCACCCTGCTGTATTTCTCTGTGCTTCCTGCAAGATTACTTCAGTCCACAGCAAAGTCAGTTTTGAGGATTGTAGCCTTAGGGGATAATTTGAAGAAATGCAATTGTAGTCCTGTCTGTGAGAACACTATTGTGATGTACATGGATGTACATGGACTAAAGAACTCAGACTGATTGTAAAATCTTAGAGGAAAAACTATTGCAGATGTTTTTTCTTCAACTAAGGAAGAGTAGCGTGCAATTTCCAATAAGAGAAGCAAATACAGAACATAAGGATATAAAACTAAAATATTTTTCTATGTAATCAAAGGATATCTTAGGCCTAATGTTCCTATTAAATTAAATTTAGATTATACTAAGTGCAAGTGTTGATGATACTCCAGAAACCAGAAAAACTAACCAACCAACTAACTGACCAACCAATCCACCAACCAATGTAGCAATTTAATAATGTCTACTTCAATACAAAATAGCCCAAATATTTGTTGCAATTTATCAAACAGGTAAGATACTATACTAAATTATTAAAAGGTAAGAAAAATCAAGGACTTTTTTTTTTTTTGGGAAATAAGTACTTAGGGTATGATTCTAGAAAAGTTTTATGTCATTAAATAGTATTCAGGACTAAATTATATAGCCTCTCATTAACTTATCTGAAAATAAATTCCTTTATGTGTGAAAAGTAACCTTAGGTAGAATAG
>VXAX01002774.1:31561-52756 GCA_013399835.1 Leptocoma aspasia
TTTGGTTTTTTTAAATTATCTTCAGGTGGTAAAGAAAAAAACCTAAACTCTTATTTTTATTATAAATTTATGTTTTATCCTTGTATATCTCTATACTCTCATAATTTAAACTCACTAAATCAGTCTAGGATATCAGTTCTATCTTCAGGAACAATACATTAATTATAATACATACTTACATTTCTATGAGGAGGATGCCAGCCTTTTTGTTCCGAAGCATATCCTAGATTCCGTCCCATGAAAAGAATGCTCTAGGGACCATCTTTAACTGTCAATAAAACCAAGAACATATCTGTCTTCTGTGTAACATCCCCCAGCAGTGTTTTAGTGGTGCTTCCACCTGAAAATATACTTTAAGTCAGATTTTATAACTTACTTCATAGTACATAGAAACAAACATCAACCAAAACAAAATCCCAAAGGAACACACAAACAGACAAAAAAACCAAACCAAACCAAACAGTAAACTATTAGTTGAACCGCAGACTTTTTCAGAAACTTTGAATTGGAAAGTTAAAAAAAATATTTGCTGGGTATCATCTCGCACTTACAGATATTATTTGGTAGAATATGAGCTACAATTTACAGCTTGGTCTGTGACTAGGTATTACTCCTTGAGGTAAAATCTTAATCATTGACAGTGTAGACACTTAGAAAAGATTTTTTTTAATATGGAAAAACCTGCACATAATTGGAGAACTCCCTTGCCTGAAAAGATATTGACAATATAGTCATTTTTAAAGAAAAATTTTNAGTCCACCAACCAATGTAGCAATTTAATAATGTCTACTTCAATACAAAATAGCCCGAATATTTGTTGCAATTTATCAAACAGGTAAGATACTATACTGAATTATTAAAAGGTAAGAAAAATCAAGGACTTTTTTTTTTTTTGGGAAATAAGTACTTAGGGTATGATTCTAGAAAAGTTTTATGTCATTAAATAGTATTCAGGACTAAATTATATAGCCTCTCATTAACTTATCTGAAAATAAATTCCTTTATGTGTGAAAAGTAACCTTAGGTAGAATAGTGTCTCAGTTTTCCATTCTGTATTTTAAAACAAGGATTATTGCTAAACTGGGACAAATTATAAAACTAAGCCTGTGCAAAGGCAAAATTTCTATTCAAACTCAACAGAACATAATAAAAAACCCTATAGAACTTAATATTATAAACCATTTAAAAACAGGAGTCCATACAAATACAGAAATTATGGTAAATATAATGATGCTTAATGTGAAAATATAGTCATCAATTGAAGAAACAATATGAGTGAGTAAACATACAGTGTATTTTAAAATAAAAATATAGNTAAACTATTAGTTGAACCGCAGACTTTTTCAGAAACTTTGAATTGGAAAGTTAAAAAAAATATTTGCTGGGTATCATCTCGCACTTACAGATATTATTTGGTAGAATATGAGCTACAATTTACAGCTTGGTCTGTGACTAGGTATTACTCCTTGAG
Organism: Leptocoma aspasia; assembly: GCA_013399835.1. Classification (NCBI taxonomy): domain Eukaryota; kingdom Metazoa; phylum Chordata; class Aves; order Passeriformes; family Nectariniidae; genus Leptocoma; species Leptocoma aspasia. The sequence continues at coordinate 33,033 of VXAX01002774.1, forward strand.
GTAAAATCTTAATCATTGACAGTGTAGACACTTAGAAAAGATTTTTTTTAATATGGAAAAACCTGCACATAATTGGAGAACTCCCTTGCCTGAAAAGATATTGACAATATAGTCATTTTTAAAGAAAAATTTTAGTCAGACCTTATTGTCCTGCCCACAAACTACTATTTGATCATTCTCTATGACAGTAGGTAAAATTTGATGCACACATCAGAGATAAATCATCAATTTTGAAGGGACCCCTAAGGATCACAGTTCCTTGTTCCTTGCAGGATTACTTAAAATTAAACTGTATGACTGAGAGCATCATCCAGATGTTCTCTGAAGACAAGAGGTGCTTTAAATGTGATTGAACTATGATTTTTTTAATAGAAATAAGAACTCATGTTTAATAATTACATAGTTTACTACTAGGAGAGATAATATTCAATCTTACAATATCAAAGGATATCGCATCAAAAGAAGTGTGACCAGGAGGTCAAGGGGGATGACTGTCCCCCTCTACTCTGCCCTCATGAGACCTTGCCTGAAGTAGTGAGTCCAGCTCTGGAGTCCACAGCACAGGAGGGACATGGAGTGGGCTCAGAGGAGGCCAGGAAGATGATCAGAGGGGTGGAGCACCTCTCCTATGAAGACAGGATGAAGAAGTTGTGGTTGTCCATCTTGGACATGAAAAGGTTTTAAGGAGACCTCTGTGAAGACTGTCAGTACATAAAGGAGGATTACAGAAAGGAGGGAGAGGGATATTTTATATGGAAAGAGAGTGACAGGAAAATGGGAAATGGTTTTAAACTGAAAAAAGATATTAGGAGGAAATTCTTTACTGTGAAGGCTTTCTGTGAACAGCTTTCCCAGAGAGGTTGTGGATGCCCCATCCCAGGAAGGGTTCAAGGCTGAGTTGAATGGGGCCCTGAGCAAACCAATCTAGTGAGTGACATCCCTGTCCATAGGAAGAAGCTGGAACTAGATGATCTTTAAGGTCCCTTCCAATCCAAACCATTCTGCGATCCTATTCCATTCAATTCTAAATTCAAATTATAATGAACATTTAAATGGGATTCATCTGACCACATGCAAACAGGTACTTTATTCATTTAAACACCTGAGATAAAATCTAAAATATTCAGATTTATCTCACTGTGAAATATTAGTTTCCCCCAGTTGACTGGATGTCTATAACATGTCCACATTTAAATCATATCTGATTAATAATGTTTATTGGACCTTTTTTATCTATTTACACAGAAACATTTTGGAGCAACAGGCTTTGTACTAATATTCTTCTGGTTTACAATGAGAGGAAACTAGATTTTCACCTCTAAATATCTTCATCCTCTGTCGTCCCTGATATCTCTGATCTCTGATGCTCTTTCTTCATAACAGATTATTCTGTCATCTTCATAAATATCAACAACTTCAACAACTTTTTTGACAATTTTATTTCCTTTGGCAATCAATGAAACAACTGATTCTTGGGAATGTTCTTATTTTAGGAAGTTCTGAAAAAGTATTTATGAATTTTCTTTTTCTTTACAGTTATATTTTTTGAGAATTTATAAAAAAGAGACAGCAGCTAATGTAATCAGTGACAGGATAATTTGATTGATCTACTTCCCTTTGCCAAGTGGCTAATCTATCTGACTGGGACGTTTCCATTGCTGCCCACTCCTTCTTAATAGTTTAGTGCAATATAAAGATCTTATTGGTTCTGTACCTTTGTCATCTGGCACACAGTTGCACATAATCCTGGTTCTTAGTCTAATCAGAAAGCAAAGCAAAACTGCTCTTAGTTGGTTGTGACAGAAAAAGTATTGGACACAGTTCTATGTCACTAATAACTTCTAAGTAAAAAAGAATGAGGGATACATTCTGAAAATATAGTCATAGTTCATAAAAGTGTTTCAGTAAAAGCAAGAACTCTGCTTCAGGCCAGGTTCACCTTGAAAAAGTATAGAAGGTAGGCATTTTCCGTCAGATTTATGTTTTTCTATGATTTGTTCGTTTATTTATAGAATATAGGCATCTAAATAGCCTCCTAACTAGACCTAGAAAAGAGCTTGACTTGAATCAAAAGATAATAAAACATTCAGGAAAGGAAAAAAACTCCTGATGTATAAAGGTGAGTAGGTAACACACATTTCAAAAGGATGAAGGTGGTGTTTCCATTGATGCAACTAACACACAAAAGTTCAAGAAGAAACTGTCTGTCAAGGCAGAATATAGAAGTCTCCTGAAAATAAACACTTAAAAATACGTTAAAGCAAGAGACAGATTGAACTTAAGATGTACATAACATTTGCTGCCACAATGTTGTGTGGGTGTTAACATGTGAGTAAAAGAAGAATGAAAAGCAATTTTTTTTTCCTTCAGAGATGAATTCCAAGAGCACAATGCATTCTAAAAGCTGTTGAAAGAAAGTAAATAAAAAGTGCAGAAAAAATTGGATAGATGAAACAGTGTTATACATAACTTAAACCAGCTTTAAGTAAAATTCAAATTAAGGATGCATGAAAATAAAATAAGAAATTACACATAAAAATATGTTATTCAAAATCATTTTCATTTTAAGTAGTGCAAAGAAAAAAAGAAAAGGGGAAAGAAAAAGTCAGTGAAGTCCCCCTGAAGGAAGGGGCAATAGACATACTCATTGCAGAGTAGACTCAGAGTAGTACCTACACCTTAAAAACTGTGCCTGCCTCTAATACTCTTCCACTCAAAAACATGTCATATGAGGAGGAAAGAAACAGTCAATGGCAAAAAATGATCAAAGAGAACTTGTTTACATCTGATGAACAATTGAGCAATTCAAGATGTTTTGAAGTTCAGAAAAAAGATAGCTTAAAAAGATACTAGAAATTACAGAAGATCTTAATATGGGTTGTTTACCACGACAAAAGCTCTAGGGACTTGAGATGAATCCGTTACGTGAAAAGCTGAAATGAAATTAAGCAGTTCTTCATCACTAAGTGGCAGATCTGTACAGCTTCTGGAATAACCATAGATTCATAGATCATAGAACAATTTACCTTGAAAGGGACTCCTAGAGATCCTTTAGTCCAATTTCCCCATTTGAAGCAGTTCCTATCAGACCAGACAACTCAAGGCTGTGTCATAGTCTTTGTAGGCAAGCTCACACCTGCTGCTTAACCATCCTTGTGATTAAAAACCCAAGCAAAGAAAACCAAACCAAAAAACCTCAATAAAGCAGCAAAGCAACAAAGAAACCTTTACTTTTATTCTGATTGGAATTCTCCATGTTCCAAATTGTATTCACTGTTTTTGGTCCTGTTACTCTGTGCCTTACAGAAGAGGTGCCCTTTGTACCCTGCTGTGAAGACATCAGTAAGATCTCCCTCAACCTTCTTGTTAAGGATGTACAAACTCATTCTCTCAGCATCAAAGTATGCAAAGATGTCTGCAGACATCTGTGTATTGTCACCTTCAGGGATTAAGTCCTGAATTAGATGGATTTGCCTTGAGCAAGTATGGACACCGTGCACTTTACTATCCCCCTGAGCCTATTGGGAAGGAGATCTACAAGGTGATAAAACTGAGACCAGCCAATATTGAATGAAAATATGACTAGACATCAAAAGCAAATTATTAATTTGAATGATAATTAAGATTTTTTCATTTTCTCATGCTTTGTCTTCCCAAATGTGTTTGATATTAATAAATTCAATAAATTTCTCTTTCTGTCACATAGTTAATAATATCTTATATTCAAACATACTGTGAGCAGGTTCATATGTTTTAGGGTTTTTTCCCTGCTGGAAAATTTTCATGCAAAATATTTTAAATTTCACAGAATTTCATTAAAAACTAAAATGGATTGTCTTTTCATTATACTTTTTCCTCTTATTTTTCCCCCTCATTTACCACTCTTCAAAACTCTTCAGTTTAGGAAAAGAAGCAAATGAAAGCAACAATAGAACTATATTTTTGCTACTTTAAAGTTTTACAAAATATGTAGAACAAGCTTAAGAAAAATTGTCTGTAATTACAACAAAATAAAAATAAATCCAAGACATTCTTATTTCTATTAAACTCTGAAGCAGGAACAGAAAAACAAAAGAAAAAGACTAAAATGTAAGAAAAATAAAAGAAATGGAAGTAAATTAATTTTCAAACAATTGAGAAAAAATCAGAAATATTTCTTTAATGAATCCTTTAGACAATTTATAGAAAATCAGTTCTCTTGATTAGTTAGCTATTTGTGTCTTTGAGTACCAATAAAACCCTTTTTCTTTTGAGACAAAGACTTATGTTTTCTAAAATCAATCTAGTGTTTGAATTTGAGACTTGCTGAGAAATGAAACTGTGTTATTCAGCCAATGCTCAATATTTGTAGGTATATAAAGCCTGGTGAAAACATAAGGAAGCAAGGTGAGAGGATTTTGTCTCTTCTGGACCAGTTCAAAAGAAAATCCTTTAGAACAGTGGTATCAAAAATTTCTTGTAGATTGCTGGGATTTCAGCTTGTAATTTAAAATGATGTGACTTTGAAAGGGAGCTGATTCCATCAGAAGCTACAGAGCCTGAAAGAAGAAAACATAAGGAGGCAACAACACGGTACTTAGTAACTGTCCTAGGCTTTATTTTTCCCAAAGTTGAACTTGGACTTCCAAGATTCCACTAATGTTATTGTTTACTGAGTCCAAAAAGGAGTAAAATTTTGACTAAACTAGTCCTTCAGGAATTCTCTGATCCAAAATGGGCCCCTAACAAGGATCACAAGTCCTGTCAGAAAATGTGTAGCAGCATGACCCCCTGTCCACAGAGCAACAGGTCCTGCCAGGAGCCTGTTTCAAGCACACATTATCCATTGGGTCACAGCCTTCTTCAGGCACAGCCATCTGCTCACCCAGTAGAGTGTAATCAACCATGAGCTGCAGGGTAGATATTTGCTCCATCATGAAACTCCATGGGCTGCAGGGGACAGCCTCTTTTGCCCTGGTCTTCAGCGTGGGCTGCAGGGGAATCTGTCCAGTGCCTGCAGCACCTTCTCCCTGACCTTCATGTCTGTAGGGCGGTTTCTCTCACATATTCTTGCTCTTCTCTCCATCTGCTGTTGCACAACATTTTTTTCCTTTTCTTAAATATGTATTCACATGTGTGCTATAAAGGTTGTTGTGTCAGCTCTCACCACCAGCAGGTCTGTCCTGGAGGCAGCTGGAACTGACTTTGCCTGATGTGGGGGAAGTATCTCGTGTCTTCTCACAGAAATCACCCCTGAAGCCCCCCTGCCAGCAAAAATCCTGCCATGGAAACCCAATTGTGTGTATGTGTGTGTATGTGTGTGTGCATCACAGTAGAATCGCTGAAAGAGATTGATTTAATGAAGTGCAATAAAAAAATCATCCCTCTATAGCTTCTGGAAGGCAACTGAGATGTGAATTATGACTGTTGTAGCTGATGTCACAATATGTTTGCTTCCACCAAAGCTGACTGTCACCAATTTTTAACATGGACATATATATATGTGAATCTGCAAATATAGTCTGAATGCCGAGTTATGTACATGAAGAGGAGTGATATATAACTAGAAGGTGTTTTTTCCTTGTGTGAGTAAATGATGAGGAGCAGTAAATTTGTAATAGTGCTTCAAGACACAGTTGTGAGTCCTGAAGTGCTTTGTTATATTGTATTCAAAACAGATCACATGGCTGTTAAGCTCCACAGTTACATGCATTAGGGGCATTCATCCAACCCTATTTGTATCTGAAAAGGTGATTGAAGCCATGATTAGACATACTTTGCTAATAATGTGGTTTTTGGGGCTGTAATCAAGTAACTTAGTGTAGAGCAGTTCTTAAGTGATGTCCAAATTTGTGGAGTTGTTATATAGTTTAAATGATTGAAATCAGACTTCATTACAGAAGGAATAAAAACACATAGAAATAAATATAATATATGAAAAATCAACTCACCAGTTCTCTGTATTTCCCTTCAAAACTTAGCTTCACTACAAACTAATATGAACTTATTTCCCTTTAAAACATTTTTTTTTCATGTTTGGTCAAGATGGTAGTCTCAGATCAAGGCTTGCTGAAGAAATATTATTAATAATTCTTATTGTCACAGTAGTATGAGAGAGAAGGCTGAATCCAAAGTTTCTTATTGAAAGAAGAAGCTCTTGGTGAGCTACAATTACAAAAAATCCTAAATAAAATTTTGCTTAACCACAGTGATCATGGAGAAGGTAGAGAAGATAACACAGGGGGAAAAGAGAAAAAAATGAAGAAAAAGGAAGAAATAATCAGGTGCAAGAATATTAGACACCTGCATTTCTTTCCTAAGTGCTTCATAAGCTCACTGGACTGGAATATGCTTTCACATACACTTAGCAAATTCAGGAAAATTTCTGCTGAAGTCAACAGTTACATACATAGAAAAATTGTATAAGGCCCACTGTGTCTGCAGACACAATTCTGTATATTCAGTATCTGGCTGTTTTGCAAGTAGAGGTACCCTACTGTGTTTCTGTTCCAATGAAAGAATCTGGAAGCACTTCAAAATAAAAAAAAAGCCCTCCCTAGTCCTTTGAAGCTAGCCTTTGAACCTACTAAGCCAGCTGGCAGCAACATGGTGGGGGCATGGTATTACCCTGGTTTTCTATTGAAGAGCTGTATATGGATGACAAAAGGAGAATGAGGTAAATGCACAGAATAGGAATGAAGACATTTGAAATACAGACAGAATAATATGAAAAAAGTAACAAAATAATTTTGAAGCAGGATAGGAGGAAGCAAAGGAATATATTATATTGATGACCTTAAATAGAGTGGGTTTGGTTGTTTCATTTTTCTATAGATGTTAATAACATTTTGCTGCCAGACATTCTACATCAGACTCTTACTTCAATGGAAAATATTTTAGAATGCTCTACATTTTACATGTTAGAATTGGAAAAGAAAAAAAAAAAGCTTTTGAATTAAGAAAATTCTCATATATATACACACATATTTGTACATGTACGAAAAAAACTATCACACTCTTTTCCTCCAAGTTAGAACGCTCAATTTATATTCAAGTGGAATGACTAGTTGTCAAGGCCGGCTTAACTAATTTCTTGATGACAGAGAAACAAGAATATTGTTGCAATAGAATCATTATGCACCATGAAGGAGCTTTCAACTGAATTACATAGTACAGTTGGCCTATGACAAAAAATATGCCAATGCTCTGGTGTCTCTCTTTGCGAAGTTCCTATGTACCTGCCCTCTCTTCCTCAGCACAATATACAACACCACAAAGGCCCTGGTAACACCCTGGGGAAACAAAACTCTTGCTTTCCAAATTTGTAACACAAGATAAGGCAAAGAGAGTTGTTTCACAGCCTGAATAATCACACACTGTGCTCAGTTTCTTCTTGACCGGTCAAGAAACCTGTTCCACTCCATACAGAGAGACCTTCTCTGATATTATCCTCTACTAGAAAAAACAGCATCTCTTGTCACAGAGATGATTGGATACTGCAGTGTGATTCAGTCACCTAAGCTTAGGCATCTAATGAGCTGTAGATTCTACAGGGTGGCCCGTAGCTGCCAATTTGCAGTGTCTCAGATTTCCTCTAGTCCTGTGTCATTACAGTCGGTCATACAGAAATCTTGTATACTGTATCGTGTCTCAGCTGCCATGAGAGGCTTATGTCTGAAAACTAATCCAAATCCTAGTCAATTGTGACTGTGTACAGCTTGTTACACTTAAATGCCTTTTTCTAACAGTAGAACATCTGCTGCAATAGAGAGAAGATGATGAGTTCTGGCCTTATCTGTTTACAAAATGACCTGACTTGAACAGCTGTATATCACTTTTCTTTTCTCATTTCCTTCACAGTTGCAGTGATTTGCCACCTATAGGCTACAGTCTGTTTTGTCTGAATTTCATTTGTGTTAATTGACTTTTTTTTCCAAATTAATTATTTTTGCATTTGAAGTCAGGGCATGGTGAGGGATATATCCATTATGGTGTCATAGGTGTACTTTGAGGACTAAATATGAAGGCCAAAAATCATATTCCTTCTTCCTGCCAAGATGTGTGGCTAGATTGCACAGGCAGTCCTACATTTTGGAGGAAGCTTATGATAATTGCATAAATAGATGCTTATGATTAAAAAGACAGTTACATTCAAAATTACATTTGACAGAATTTTTATACAGTAACCATGCATTTTGCTGTAAATGAACAGTAATTAATGAATTAATTTGACTTCATCAAGTCTATTGTGTCTAGATCTGTTATACAATGGCAGCTCTTTATAGTAGAACTAATTTGTTTGTGATATTAATCATTAAAAGATACTACCTGAACACCTCAAATGAATCATGCAAATCCACTGTTACCATGTAGAGCTCGTTTTGCACTTCAGTAGATTCAAGAGCCCATAGCTGTTTCTGCAGCTTATTTATGCTCCAATGTCATTTTACTGTAAGATTAAAAAAAGTAGTTCCCTAGGAAAACCCTGTCCTGTAGTTTTTACTGGTATACAGTTAATTTTCTTCAGAGCAGTTGGTATGGGGCTATGTTTTGAATTTGTGTTCTAAACACTGTTGATGATTCAGGAATGCTTTAGCTATTGCTGAGAAGTGCTTACACAGACCCAAACCTTTTCTGCCTTTCATCCTGCACCACCAGTGAAGAGACTGGAGGTGGGGCACAATTACCTGGGAGAGGACATGGTAGGAGCAGCTGTCCCTAACTGACCTAAGGGATATCTCATAGCACATGGCATCATGCTCAACATAAAAAGCTGGGTGAAGGAGGAAGAAGTGAGGGTGTTTGTCTTTCCAAGTCACTTTTGATGGCGGTTGGCTTTCCTGGAGGTCTGTAAACACCTGTCTGCCTGTGGGAAGTAGTGAATGAATTCCTTGTCTTGCTTTGCTTGTGTGGGTGGCTTTTGCTTTATTTATTACATTGTTTTTATCTCAACCCACAAGTATTCTAACTTTTATCCTTCTGATTCTCTCCTCCATCCCACCAGCGAAGAATATGGGTATAGTTGTGTGGTGCCTCATTTCTGGCTGGGGTTAAACCATAACATTACTTTCCTTGTGACAGAGTCCTTCTGTTACCTATTCCACATTCACTGCTTCACTGTCACTCAAATTCTAAAGCTTTGCATACTTTAGTTGGCTTTTGTACAGAGAGTTTTAAAAACATTATACTGTCCCTTATATGCTTCTGAATAATTTTCTAAACCCTTTTAACAATTCTAATGTAAATTCAGTACCTTAAAACACACACACAAAAAAAAGAGCTAGTGTTGAATTGAAAGGAATCACCGCCTCAAGGGTAGTGAAACTGAACATATAATTATTGACAGAATGGCATATTTAAATTACCTAGAAATCTGTATGACTGAAGTTCTACACTTGGGGACAAAATATGACATAAACAGTATTCATAATAAGATGCATATTGGTATTTAAATGTTTAAGGTCATCATATTTTTCAAAGATATTTAATATGAGGACATAATTAGTCTTGTAGTACAGCTATACAGACAGAGAACATATGAAATATTTTTGTACAAACAGCAGAAAATTAAGGAGAAAGAAAAATCAAGCACTGTTTTTTCTAAAAGAAGTTTTACAATTTTCTGTGCTCTACCTTGATAGAAAAAGCTTTTCTTTTCTTTTTTTATACAATGTTTCTTCCTGTAATATACTGTCATATTTACTTTTTATTCTAATTCAAGGCCCAAACATGCTTCAGCGAAGTCAATGAAAAAACCTTCTGTGATTCAGCAAGTACTACACAAGGCCATTTGAAGAGGAAACACAAGTTATTATGAGGGAAAAAAATGTAGCACCTTTCCAGATTGTGGGTTTTGACCTTCAGGTTCACGACCTACAATTTTTACTTTAAAAATGAAGAGAATTAGTGAAAAACTATAGAAAATGTTTCTATAATTTTCAGAAAAAAAATGTTCCAATTTTTATTGGAAACTTAAATTTCTTTCATGATAGTCTTAAAAAGTCAAATGTCATTTATTAATGCCAATGATATATACAGTTGTTGGGGTTTTTTTTCTCCTTTTCTTTTTGAAGTCAAGAAAAAGGACTTTAAAAGTTAGGAATTCTCTCCCACATGTCTTCTCAGAGAACTATGCTTTCATTATGTCCTTAGGTAATTTTCTGGGCTTTGATTTACAGTTTAATTAGAGGAATTAGAAATTCAAGAAGGAAGGATATGTGGAAAGATATGTGTTTCAAGGTCACCAGGAGAAATGAATGAACAAGGAAACTGACAAAAGTTATGTGATAAAACCTATACCGTCTCTAAAATAATTAGTTTTCATACACTATCAAGAAATTTTTCCTTGTCAATAATAAAATTTCCATTGACTATAAACTGTCTCTAAAACAAACCTTAGTCCAATCATAAAATCTGCCTTAATGATGAATACTAGAAGACTTCTCTAAGATTCCTGAAACTGGATTAGACATTTTCAGGTTTTTCTTGTGTAATACTATCTTTTTTTAAAGTCATACAAAATAGAACACTTTATGAAGTGGTAATGTGTGAAGTGTGACCTTTTCAGGGTCTGTACAATCTTTTATGAAACTGTGTCTATAGCTTATAGGTATATATATACACAAAATTTTTATCTTCTAGTGACTTAAATTTACCTTTCCTTTGGGAACTTTGTCGGACACAAGAATAAAACCAGCTGAAATAATATTATTCTATGAAAAAAGTATAGATAACATAGCCTGTAGGGCTGTGTTCGGTTGTGTAGATATTGTTATGGCTTCAGATACCTGCTTTCTTAGATATTCAGTCTCAGGTATTTGGTTCTGAAAAAGAAGATGGCTGCATCCTATATAACCTTTATATGACAAAACCAGACTTCTGTATCATGTCTTTTTCAGCTTTAGCTTATATTTACTTTTGAGCTTTTCAAGTCTTCTGCAGTGCAGTCTGCTAGCTGATAAGGTTTTTCTCCCATCATTGTTTTCTTCTTATTGTAAAGCTGTGATGCATATCTGTAATTAGCTGATAATACAAAATAAACATATTTTCCTGCTTCAGTCACAGGCATATGGAGTAACAAGATCAGATCACTCACTTTTTCTATAGTGAGAAATAATATCTCAGAAAAGACATTTAAATACTTCAGCAAATTTCACTCTCACATTTCCATGGCTAATCAATCAACACCCTGAGCAATGCTGATACTTCACACATAACTTATGTTTATATGCCATTACAAGGAAAGTACGTACATCATGTTGCTGTAGAATTTTCTGTCTTTCTTATCTCCTTACCAGGAGAATGTAAGTCTGATCTTAATGCCTCAAAATCAAAAACATTCACAGTCCTCAAAGTACTGGTTCCTGATTAAAGCTTAACATTCTGCTGATGTATTACCAGCATTTCCTCTGAGCTGGCCTTTCTAACTCTTCCTAAAGCTTGATATGTTTAATTGATATTTGTATTATCATCTCTGCTGCTGATCACTGAAACTGAGAAAACTAATCCAGGCTTTTGCTTTCTGGTTGATTGGCTGTCCTTTTCCCATGCTATTTTAATATAATGAAAATAATGATAATAAATTATCATTACTTCAAGACTCTGATTCTTTACAACATTGTCCCATGCTAAAAGTAAATGTCCCATGTCCCGTTTACTAAAAGTAAAATAAAATAAAATAAAATAAAATAAAATTATAAATCTTTACTTCTGATCCTTGGGAAACATGGTTCACTTAACCCAAGGGAAGTAAGAGATGATCCTGAAATCTTGCTACATAATTTCCAAAAGTGCAGTTATTAATGAAGGCTCAAACGTAATTAACGCTTGACTACAGCTTAGAAAAAAACAGGTATATTTTATGTAATCAGTTCCATCCTGGCTTTCATCCACTTTACAGCACTGAGACATCTTTTCCGTATGTGTCTACACGTACAGAAAGTAGTGAGGTCTTGATGATACTTTCAGTGGCACTTGATGCCTCCAGGATGAAGTCCCATTTCTCTGCATATGTCATCATGGTAGTTTAACATTCTCCTTCTTAAATTATTTTTAAATTTACCTCTAGATTTATTCATGGCTGTGAGATTAGCTCACTTTGTTAGAGCACGGTGCTAATAATGCCAAGGTTGTGGGTTTGATCCCTGTATGGGGCATTCATTGAAGAGTTGGACTCAATGAGTCTTGTGGGGCCCTTCCAGTTTAGAATATTCTCTGATTCAAGTACAGCTCAGTATCATTACCTGTTGTTTGATGTTTATGCAGACATACTTGACACCTGCGTTTCTAAATTATCAGGAGGTAGATTATCAATAATTTCAATGGCACTCCTGACAGATTATATTTCCTCATCACAGCTAAGAAACACAATTAAAATTCAGATGTGGATTTTATAAACATCCATGTTATAATATATTATTTGAAACTGTAGTAGTATCAGTATATGAAGAGGCAGGGTTACATTTTCATATTCCAAAGCAGTGTAAAAATAATTTAACACTGTACCCGGCATAGGTACACAGTATCTCACTACAGTCATTCAACATCTCCCACTGGTATTACAGAACCAGAAAGATCATCAACTCTGCTAGTCTTTCTGCCATACCCATGAAATATTTTCAATTCATTCCAACTTTAGTCAGTAGTTAATTATACTATGAAGCATGATTGACTATATTGTTTCTATATTGAGAGAGCTCCATTAACTTTCAGCAAGACAGATGATCAATTTTAGGAGCCTGCTGCTTATGCACAGAGTCCTTCCTGCTGTGCCCCAATTTATTTGCAGGACATTTTTGTTACTGTATTCACCAGGATGTGTTTTATGGCCTCATTTCTATCTCTCTCTCTTTTTTTTTTAATATAGTTAGTGTTAATATAAAACTAATCATTCAATACATGTGAGTATTTTCTTATGGAGTACTCTTACACATTTTGTTAGAAAAATAGATTTTTTTCTTAAATGGAGTTAAGCAAAATTTCCCTGTAACTGGAATAGACGTTTATCAGTTTCTGCATTTTGTTGAGATTATATACAACTAACTCACTGAATGCCTCAGTATTTGTGGTATCCACAGTTTGTTATTAGAAAGAAGTTAGGTATCTCACATCAGGGAAAGGTCCTTAAGAACTAGGCTTAGGTATCTATGGAGTATGGAAATAGCCTAATTTTAGTTGGAAATGTAACTGAATTTTTGGTTGAAAGTTAGAAAATCTATTCAAGCTTTCATAAATTATTTGTTTGTGAAAGAAAACCCTAAGAAAAGAACAAATGAAAAGTATCAGTGACAAGTTTTATTGTCCATAGAGGCCAATCAAAGTCTGGAAAATCAAACTAAATTTTAAGACATGAGTACCTTTCAGGTCCACCATACAACACATATTTCCTTTTTACTTGTCAAGGGAAAGCTTAGCTTTCAGTCTTCAGTCCATCCTTGCCTTGGTACCCTAGGAGGAAGGAAAATAAAATAGAGATGCAAAAGACATAGAAAATTAGGCAAATTATGATATATTTAGCTAGGTCCCACAGTGTCATAAACATGACAGCAGAACTGTTGACACCACTCAAACCTTCTTACTCTGCAATTAGAAGTAGCTTAACTAAATTTTTCTATTCCAGATCTTTCAAATAACTCAGTTTTAGTCTTTTCCTGACTACTGTCTTGTCCTTTGGAATTTTCATTGCCTTCTCTATTAAAGTATTTAGAGGATAATTTTCCATGCCATATTTCTTTATCCTTTTTTGGCTGGAAGCCATATTTGTCCCTTAATTTCTTCATCTGTTCAGAGCCATAAACACCACATAGATAAGAATAACTTAATGAAAGACTCCTGCTTTTTACAACACTTCACCTTTATGCATAAATAATGATATTGTACTCAAAAAACTGTCACTGTTTTAATCATCTGCAAAGTGATTTAACTGCTCCAGAGTATCTGCTCATCTTTTAATTTTGTTTTGTTCTTCAGAACTCACAAGTTATTCCACTTTGATTGTTATCATAGTTTATTTTTTCTGAATTTAAACTTGTTGGTCAGGCTTTCAACTCATATCAATTCAAATGGAATTTACTGCAATATCCTATATATTTTTTGAGCTTTAAACACTGCTATTTTGTAGTATTAAATATTTTAATTGAGCTCTGAATGGGCTCTTCAATTAACAGGTTTAGTATTTGCTATTATGTGACATAGGTGATAGCTCGGACCTGAACAAATGCTTTGAAAATCCCAATGTTTTGCAAAAAAATTTTTGAAGACAGGATGGCATTCATATAAATTGCTAAAATGTGAGTTGTGACATCTGTCTCAAAGTACCTGTCTCCATTTACTAGAAAAATATCCAAGGCAGCTCATTTAGACTAGACAATCAATATTTTGACACTCAGGATAGTTGTGCTGAGGTAAATTGGGCCATGAATTCCACAAGATCTCCAAAATTGTCTGCTCAGACTAAGACCTTTATTTGTTCTAATGTTTCAGTCATTTTTCTTTCTTATTAAAAAATGCATATATGAAATTGATTTACTTTTTCTAGTGTAATCTTTTCAAATTCTCTTGAATAAAATGCCATAGCTCCTTGCTCTGTGTATATATACATATATATGTATGGATGTATATTCTTGCACACATATATAAGCATTTATGTACATGCGTCTAGAAATATCTATCAAGCAACTTTCTGCTCACCAACTTCGTTGCCTTTACAAAAAAGGGATTATCTTCTCTTAAATCTCTTGTCATATATTTTTCATTGCTAGAGAGCTCTAGCTACAATGACTGCTTTGGCAGCACCATTATTTACAGTTTTTACTGTTTTCTTTACTTATTCTGCTTGTTAATTAACTTCCTGTTGCTTCCTCTCTTCTCAGGCAGCAATTTCTGAGACATCTGCATCATAGATTAGCTTTATGATGGATCTTTGACATAACAATTAGGTATTAAAATATTAATGGGCATTTAATAGAAGAACAAAATTTAATTGAATGAAAAGGACCGAGAGAGAATCTAGGGGATCAAGGTAATTTGGACTGAATCTCCTTTGTACATGCATATAACAAGAAAGCAGCACTTTCAAAAGCCAGTTTAGGACATAACAGCTGTAGCCTTTGAATAGATCCTGGGGTGATATTCATCTCTTTTATTTTGGTGATCAAATAAGAATCGTATGGAGATCAGAACGTATATAGGTGTGAATAGTTTAGTTGGGTGAATAGTTTGATATGTTTCCACCAAGATAATCAAACGGCTAGAGACTGTGCTCTCTGGGTAAAGGCTGAAGGAGTTAGGTCTTTTCTTGTGGACAAAAGAGTGCTCAAGGAGGACCTCATCACTGTATTCCAATACTTAAAAGGTGGCTACAAAGACAATGGGGGCTCTCATCTTCACAAAGAGCCACAGAGACTACAAAGGGAAACTGGTACAAATTTCACCAAGAGAGGTTTTATCTTTAAATAAGACATTATTTTTTTCAGTAAGAACAACCATTCACTGGGAAAATAACTCTGTAGGGACACGGTAGAGTGCCCGTCACTGTAGGTCTTCAAGATGTAATTGGACAGGGTGATAGACAATCTAAACTAACATTCCTTTCTTACAATAGTTTGGGCTAGATGATCTTTCAAGGTCCACTCCAGCCTGAGCTGTTCTCTTAATCTAAAGTTCTGTTTTTAATTGACACATTAGATTGAACAAGGGAACTCAGCTAATATGCCAAGAGTTATTGTGGTCTGCCAAACAAATTGAAGGTTCAGCTACCCATGTAAAATCTGATCATCTTCCTCCTTTCCTGTTTCTTAGGATTTCTTAAGTTTTTCTCTGTACAAGAATCTATGTCTGACAACAGAATCAGACCCACTGTCTCCTCCCATGTCCCCCGGACTTTTGCTGTGTAATACTGTCAAAGAAGAACAAAAAAAGAAGGCTCAGAGAGAACATGAGGCATCTCTTATCTGAACTTCAAAGAAATACAGACCCATACTCATACACTGTAACTACACAAAATACTTGTTTGGAACTTTTTCAGCTTCAAAAATTTCTAGGAAAAGAGATGATAAAATGGTACAGAAGTGCAAAGGTATTCCTACGACTATGAAAGACAAGGGCCTCAAAATATTGTGAAAACACTCATATCCACATTTTTCTAAGCAGCTTATTAACATGTTTAATATTTCAGCTCAGCTTTCAACTGAGGTCACATGATAATGAAAAACATAAGTGGTATTTTGCCTACAGAATGTATTTCTTTTTTAGTTTTCTTTTTTCTTATGTAAAATGAGTTATTGACACACATATTGCACATAATGCAATACCTTTCTAGATGAAAAGTCATACATTTCAAAGAGTTTTTCTTGGCAATGCCAACTTGCTATGTGGATAAGCTTTCATAGCTAATGAGTTGTCTTCAAATCATAACAATTTAGCAGAGTAGTGAAGAAATGGAAAGTGTGAAAACTTATTATGTGCTGGTTTTGGCTGGGGTAGAGTTTCTTCACAGTGGCTGGTACAGGGTTGTATTTTAGATTTGTGCTTGACACAGAGCTGATGATATAGAAATGTTTCTGCTATTGCTGAGCACGGCTCACAAAGAGCCTGCGTTTTGTACTCCCATGATGGTGAGGAAGTGGGGGGTGCTTGGGAGGCTGGGAGGAGAAACAGGCAGGACAGGTGACCCAAAGTGACCAAAGGGATATTCCAGACCATATGACTTTATGCTCAGTGTATAAAGTGGGGGAAAGAAGGAGGAGAGAGAGGACATTTGGAGTGATGGTGTTTGTCTTCCCAGGTAACCATTATGTGTGCTGGTCTCCTGGAGGTGGCTGAACAGCTGCCTGCCCAAGGGAAGGTCAATTAATTCCTTGTTGATCTTTCCTTGTATGTGCAGTTTTTGCTTTCCCTATAAAGCTGTCTTTATCTCAAACTACGAGTTTTCTCACTCTCGCCCTTCTGATTCTTTTCCCAAACCCACCGGTGAGGGAATGAGTGGCTGCATAGGGATTTGTTGCTGTCTGGGGTTAAACCATGATGCTTGCATTCCTTGAAATAAAGATCGTTCTACAAAAAAAACCAAAACATAACCAACCAACCAAGAAACAAAACCCCCCACAACCTCTAATGTAAAATCCTTTATAAGCATCAACCAAAAACTGATAACACTACACACTGGAACTGTGTCAGAGATAGAAACAGGAGGAAGAAAGTAAATAAAAAAAGAAGATATGAAAGTCAATGTCATTAGTTTATTAGAAACCTGAATGCTGACAGGTTTATTATAAGCATCAAGACAAAGAAGGTTTTAGGTTGAAATTTGAAGAAGGATAATGACATAGTTCCTCATAAGTTTAAGTAAATAACTAGAGAAATTTAATAGATTTATATTTTATAATTTGACTGGGAGATGATGGAGACTGGCCATGATGAGTCAATTGGGAACAGGAAGTGAAATCTCAATAACAGTATGTGATATAAGAATAATTTTGAAGAGCTATGAAACTGAAACATGAAACTGAAAGCTTCCCATGGAACTGAAAAGGGGAAAAGTAACAGAGAGGACTAACATATGCAAAAAAAAAATTAGGAAAAAATATGAAAAGTATCCATCGGTATTGAAAACAGGACAAAATAAGAAAGCTTTTATTTCACAAAATCAGAAAGTGGACGTCACTTGAACTCCCCAGGTATATGATAGAGATGGATATAAAATCATGTTCTTGTGCCATGAAAACTTAAAATTTCAACTCTCTTCCTGTTCTGCTTGTCATAACCTCAATTTATTCAAAGCTTTTCGTGCTGGAAAAGAAATATTTTGATACCTTAAAACAATACTGAAAATAAAAAAATAATGAGATATATGTGATTACTAAAATAATGCAAACGAAGCAGTGTTTTTGAATAACCAATGATACAAAAAACATTAGACAACATTTTGACTGTTTAAGGGCATGTCTTTAATAAATAATATGAAGAAATCTTCCAAAACACAAATAACTGATGAGAAAATGTTTAGTCTCCATTATTTCATATTAGTCTACAAATTTCATAATAGCCTTTTTTTCTTTAGCCCATAGAATACTCAGATACTTTTCTTCTAAACCCATTTGTAAACTTCTGAATAGGTACTGAGTGACTGCTAAGCATCGTGCCTGATTCAATCTTATTTTACATGCAGAAGCTCTAAGCACTGTATTCAATATTATTACTTTATTAGATGTTCTTAGGATACTTTTTTACTGACAGCTAAATGAGATTTCTGTTAACAAGTAGATACTTATTTCTGGCCTTAAAGAAGTCATTTACAAATGCAGTGTGAAATGAGGTGTTGGCAGGTTTTTTTATGTACTTAAACAAAATTCAGGTGCCTTGAAAAAGGCAAAAAATACATCAGTTAAATAGAAAAGCTGTGTTTTTAAACTGTTTTAGCCTGCTTCTTACTTGAATCAATTAAGAATCTTCTGTGCCGTGCCACAGTATGTGGCTCCTACAGCATGAGTACTTTACGCTTCACTTGCTCTTCTGTAATACTTCCCAGGAAGAAAAATGCAGGTTTCTTTACTTTTTGTTCTTCCCCCCTTACCACAGGCAGCACAACTATGCATTCTGAAAGAAGTTTAACATTTAATGTGTAATAATTGGGCTACCTATTCTCATTAATTTCTTATTTTATATGTAATTTATACTTAATTTCTGTCATGGTTTAACTCCAGCTGAAAAAAAAAAGCCCCATACAGACACTCACTTGCTCACTCACTCAATCACTGTCCTGGTTGGATAGGAAAAATAATCAGAAGACTAAAAGCGGGATTAAGACAGTTTAGGAATAAAGCAAAAGCTGTGTATGCAAGCAACGCAAAACAAGGAATTCATTCACTGCTTCCCATGGTCAGGCAGCAGTGTAGCCATCTCCAGGAGAACAGGGTTCCATCACATGTCATGGTGATGGGAGACAAACATCATCAATCCAAGTGCCCCCTCCTTCTTTCTTCCCCCATCTTTTATGTGCTGACATGACACCGTATTGCCCGGAATATCCCTTGGGTCAGTTGTGGTCAGCTGTCCTGGATGTGTCTCCTCCCAACTCCTTGTGCACTGCCAGCCTTACTCTCCGATGGGGTGGCATGAGAAGCAGAAAAGATCTTGATTCTGTGTAAGCCCTGCTCAGCAACAGCTAAAACATCCCTGAATTGTCAAAACCATTTTCAGCACAAACCTATACCATAAGGCCTATACCAGCTGCTATGAAGAAAATTAATTCTTTCCCAACCAAAGCCATCAAAATTTGTTACTCATGTTTTTGAGACGATTGTCTCTGTGACTGCCGAAATTTAACAATCACTTTGACTACACATGGATTACTGGACTTACAGCCTTCTAAATAATGTCCTGTCCAAGTGTTTATGGTACCTATGGAAAGACATTGTTTGTTGATCCTGCAAAGAGAGACAAATTGTCCTAAAATAATCACAGAATCACAGAATGGGTCAGGTTGGAAGGAATTAGCATTCTTGGACCTCTCCAAGGTCCCTTCAGGGCCTCTTCCCATGAACTTTTCAGAGAACATCCCTGAAGAGGCTAAAATTATCTCTCCTGAAGTCCATGGCTGTAATCTTACCTGTGGAGTTAACAAAGATCACAGTTTTACTTACATATATGTATTCCAGTAAAGTCTATGAAAATTAATTATTTCAGTAAAAACCTGTGACTATTATTAGAAATGTCAAAATATCTGGATTTGAATGTGATTCTTCTTA
>VXAX01002774.1:59869-70164 GCA_013399835.1 Leptocoma aspasia
TTTTTCTTTTTCTTTTTCTTTTTCTTTTTCTTTTTCTTTTTCTTTTTCTTTTTCTTTTTCTTTTTCTTTTTCTTTTTCTTTTTCTTTTTTTTTCTTTTTCTTTTTCTTTTTCTTTTTCTTTTTCTTCTTCTTTTTCCTTTTCTTTTTCTTTTTCTTTTCCTTTTCCTTTTCCTTCTTCTTCTTCTTCCTTTTCTTCCTTTTCTTCTTCTTTTTCCTTTTCTTTTTCTTTTTCTTTTTCTTTTTCTTTTTCTTTTTCTTTTCCTTCTTCTTCTTCTTCCTTTTCTTCCTTTTCTTCTTCTTTTTCCTTTTCTTCTTCTTTTTCTTTTTCTTTTTCCTCTATTAAATACCTGAAATCTAGTTAAACTCTCCTCTGCCTTTTCTAGGACAATTTGCAAGTAATATTTTGCCAGACTTTTTTGCTAGCAGTACTGCTCTACACGGATTAAAAAACTATGCAAAATAAGAAAGCAGCTGGTCTTTAACTCAGCAGGTAGCATGCTCCATTGAGGCCCTCAACCGTTCTGCAGCAAGCCTATACCTCAATTTGCTATTCAAGCCAGACAACTTGAGAAGAATATATACTTATTCTTATCTGAGGTATGCAACTAGGAAAAAATTGCTTCATTTTTATTATAATTTCCTGGGACACCAAAAAAACTTTTGAGTAAACCATTATGTACCTTTTCCACTGCTATCTGTATTATAGTTGCCTGGCTAGAAGCACCCTATATTAAATTATTTGAAATATTTAAATTTTATATACATACATATATATATATATACACACGTGTGTGTATATATATATATACACACACATATATATATATATGGGTTAACTGTCTCTTTTTCTCATGTATTTCTTCTCTTTCCAGTCAGACCATCACCTGCATTCTCAAATTTTGCTCCCAACTGCAGTACCTAACACACCAATAAAAACTGTGAACAGAAGTACAGAAAAATGACCTGTTGGTCTGCCCCAATCTAAGCTACTTGTAAGCTGAAAACCAGTTTGTATCAAGGGAAACATTTACATTATTCTTCCATTTTATCTTCCATTTTATGACTCTTTAGTTTTAGTCATTAATCTCTGATGTGGAACCTTGTTAAGTGCTTTAGAAAATCTAAATATACTACCATCTACTGAATTGTCCTTATCTGTTGGGGCAGTAATATCTTCAAAGAACTCCAGCAGGTTAGTTAAGCATGACCTCTCCTGTCTGAATCCATGTTGACCATCCTTAATCAAGCTATGTGCATATACTTTACTTTGGACATTTCATATGAGAGTCCCTGTATTTTCTCCCGAATTATAAACTCACTATTTTCCCTCATGACCATTTAAAGGAATATAATGAAGTTCTCTTTGATGCATTTCAATCCTTAGGAATCTCTCCTGAGTTGTGTGAACTTTAAAAATGTCAGTGAAGAATTAAATTATTTCCCTACATGGTTCCCTTAGTACTTTTTTGCTGATCAGAAGAGATGGAAATATTTTAACAGCTTTATTAGATATGCCCACTCACTGTATTTACAGTTGTGTGTCAAATTGGGGAAAAAAAGTCTGCCTCAGCTGCTACTTCATCTGTCTGAGAAGAGTAAGAATAAATAAATAACTGTTAAAAACAAAACCCAAATACAAACAAGCAAAAAAACCCTAGAAAAAAATCAACCACCAAACAGGAAATGTTCTAATTAAAGCTGAATTAACCCTTTCTTCAAGCTAAAAAAATAAAACCAAACCGAAACAAAATAAAAAACCCCAAACCAAACCAAACAACCCCCAAACCAACAACAACAACGACAACAAAAAACCCCAACAAACTAACCAACCAACCAACCAAATGAACAACAAAACCCATGAAAACCCAAACCAGGCAAAAAAGAGACATTTCAACACTCTTTTGCTTTCAGCAGTCAGGAAAAAAAAAAAAATCCCCAAATAAATCAGGTCTTGAATTCTGGTGAAAAATAAAACCATGTAAAAGGTGATGAGAAGGAGCATGTGTCTTAAGCATATGTCTTAGCTGTTGTCTGAACTTTATACATTCCACTTTTTAAAAATTCTTATCCATCCTTTTTTACTAGATTTATTAAATAATTTTTAAATAATAAAATGTATTGGAAAATTAACAAGATTTTTCCTCATAGATAATATATATATTCAAGGATATTATATTTTATATTGTGAGATTTTTGTTGTTTTAATTTTGATTTGGTTTTTAGTTTGTTTTTAATTTGGGAATGTTTACATCTCATGTATTTCAGAGCTTTCTTTACTATGGTGACCCAGAATGAGGATTCTTCAGGGTGACCAATTCAACAAATGACTGCCATTTGTTAAATTTATTTTTGAAACATTACCATAAACAAATACTAAAAGTGTTTATTTTACTGGATTAGACTCAGCAGAGTAGCATTTGTTTGCTTTCTGAACTTAAAATATCGGAAACATGGAGGTTTCAGTTTCTCATACAAGAAAATTATTCAAGTAGATCCTGCTTTCTTGCCACCAGTATTTAAGCTAGGATTATGCAAAAAAATTAAATATTTTTATAAAAATTGTGTAAAAAAATTACTGCAAAATATTGTTTTTGCATAATATCAGTGCTAAAAAGGTTGTTAAGTAGCCACAAAGGATGAGACAATGGTATACAGATTAGGTATAATCTTAATCTTTGCATCCTCTAGAACATTGGTAATGTTTACCATCTCTAAATTGGTAGCAAGGGCTGTTCAGGCCTTTCTACATCATGCGGTTTCCCCAGAGTCCTACTTCACAGAGGTCTAATAACACAATAGCTTCTCAATTTTACCTCTGTGTTTTCCCTGAACATTTTCTGAGCTCATTGTCACTGTCAAACAAACACAGCTTTGACCGCTATGCACTGAGTTCACTTTCTCATGAGTATAAATAGCGGTAAAAATCTCTTTCTGTCCTAGAGGAGCAGAAAGGAAATTTTATTTTATTTAGTTTCCTCTTTAAAAGACAGAGTTTAACAACTCAGTTGGTGAAGCTCAGGTGGCTGTGTCTGAAGAACCAGGGCTGTGATCGAGCTGCACAGGGGGGAGTTCCCAAATTCAGGAACTAGTCCAGCAGCTCTGAGCCTCATCACAATCTGGAAGCTCTTGGCAGGCAACCAGGTGAGAAGGGGGCAGTGCCAGGAGCAACTGAGGGTTATTTAAATTACCCCAGAGATTGTGAGTGACCCGGAGCATTGCAAACATGTGTGAGAGTGTGGCAAGGCAGTTTGCAGGCCAATTTGTCCAGGCAGGATGAGCAGGATGAGCAGGATGCTCTCTCTGGCCGTTGGAGAGTAGTCAATAGGGGCAGCAACAGACTCAGTAGCTGGTAAGGAAGAGCAAAGAGATCCTTTTAGTCCCAGTTTTATGGGCACACCAGATTAATCTTCCTCAGTTATGGTGTTGACACGCTCTTAAACTCAATCCCATGTAGCTGCAAGGGTCACTGAAACAGCTGTGTCCAAGAACTCCAGCCAGCCAGATTTGCCTATGGTAGATGGAGCTCTCCAGGTCACAGAGTGCCTGAAGCGTCTTCCTAAGGCGGGGGCCAGCAAACAGCTCTTTTGCAGAAGGTGTGCTGTGGTTGAGGAGCTGTGTCACCAGGTGAAGGAACTACGGGAAAAAATGAACAGGCTGAGTAGTATTTGAGCAAATTAGCAAGACATAAATCGATTATTTTCAGAGATGCTATAGTCTCAAGACTCTTGGGAGTCTCAAATCTCCATTATAGTGGAGAAGCAGATGGACTCAGAACTGTGCAAAACCCAGTCCTAATTAGTTAAAGGACTGTTAGGCAAGGATTTGTTACAGATGAAGACTGGAAGAATGCCCCTGCATGCACCAGGAGGAAGATCCCTCCTTCTTTTCAGAATTTGGCTAGTAGGATTGATGCCTTCTACAACAAGTATGATGCTCTGGAATGCCAGACAATTGATGAAGTGGGCAAAGGTCCTTCTGCCATAGTGGAGCCTCCAAAAACAACACCACTTGTACGCTGTACCACAACCTCCTCTTTTAAGAGGGAAAAAAAGAGTAGTTGTAATAAGAGGAATGGATGGCTCAGTGTGCAGACTAGACCCAACTCACAGGAAGGTCTGCTGTCTCCCAGGGGCATGGATAAGGGACATTATTGGAAAATTCTCCAGTCTAGAAAGGCCCTCTTGTTAGTATTTGTTAGTGTTCAAACTGGCAGTAATGAAATAACAAAGAGAAGTCCAAGAGAAATCAAAAGAGACTTCAGGGCCCTGAGATGATTGGTAGAGGGATCAGGAGCATAGATAGTGAATTCCTCAATCCATCTGTAACAACAAATAATATTGATAGGAATAGGCAGAGCCATCAGGTTGATGCATGGCTCTGAGGTGGGTGTCAGTGGAAATTTTTGAGTTTGTTGGTCATGGGAGGATCTACTCAATGTTTGTTCTACTGACACCTGGCAGGCTGCATCTATCTCAGAGGGAAAAAGGAATTCTAGCACAGGAGCTAGTGGGGCTAGCTGACAGAGCTGTAAACTAACTTGGAAGGGGGAAAGGGACAAAATCAGGCTCACCAGTGATGAGCAGTGGGATGATGTGCGAAAACTTGAGGAAACTAGCACTAATGGGATCCCTCAACCTACTTCATAAGGTGTTGGCTCTAATGTACCACACCTGAAATGTTTACACTTATGCAGGAAGCATGAGGAGCAAAAAGCAGGAGCCCTAATCTTTGTCCCAGTCCCAGAGGTTTGACATCATTGATATAAGTGAAATCTGTTGGGATGAGTGCTGGAGTGCCCTGTTGAATGTTTCCAGGCTTTTCAGGAGTGAAAGGCAGGGCAGAAGAGGCAGAGAGGTGGCACTGTATGTAATTGAAGGGTTAGAATGTATGGAGCTCATAGCTGGCAATGGCACAGTTGAGAGTCTCTGGTTAAAAATCAAGGGTAAACAAATAATGAGGATGTCACTGTGGGAGTCTACTATAGACCTCCCAGACATGACAATGACATCAATTATTCTTTGAGGAGGTAAGGGACATTTCCAAGTCAACTGCCCTGTCCTTATGAGGGACTTCAACTTGCCAGAAATTAACTGAAACCATCACAGAGTTGGTACAACCCAGGCCAGAAGATTCCTAAAAAACCAGGATGACAATTTTATGGAACAGATTCTGAGAGACCTGGCTAGGAAAGATGCCCTCCTTGGACTACTATGGACTACTATTTATCAACAGAGTGTATCTTGTAAGGAAGATAGAAACTGGTGGCCTCCTTGGCCACAGCATCCACAAAGAGATTTGGTTTAAAATCTCTCTTGACAGAAGGAAAAATGCCAGCAAAACCTCAACTCTGGACATGAGGAGAGAAGAGTTCAGGCTGCTCAGTGAATTAGTGAATAAGGTGCCCCAGGAAAATGTTTTTGCAGGTGATGAGGCCCATCAGTGCTGGTCACTTCTAAAAGTGATGGTGATGACCTGCTAAAGGCACAAGAGCAAGCAGTTGCCAAATGTTGGAAGTCAAACAGATGATACAGAAGGCAATAGGAAAATGACAATTGGCAGTGTAAAAATAACATCATCCTGTTATAGAATGAGGGTGGTCACCTCACAAAGAGATTGCCCAGAGCGGTTGTGTCAGCCTCACCCCTGGAAGTATTCAAGGCCAGATGGGATGGGATTCTGAGAAACCTGGTCTAGTGAAAAATGTCCCTACTTACAGCAGGTGGGTTGGAACTAGATGACCTTTAAGGTCCCTTTCCACCCAAGCATGCTTCTTCTATGCTTCTATGATTCTGTGATTCTATGGTTCTATTAATGGATAATTATTGTCCTAAAGAGAACAAGCATAAGACAGTCCTTAAAAATACATAGAAATACTGGGCAATAGAAATGTAGAGAGGGAGAGTTACAGGGCACTTTTCTTCTTCTCATCTCTATTTTTTTAAAAATTCTTTTTTTTGAAAAACAGCAGCTTCATAACTATTTTCTGCAGACAAGAGGTTATGTGGCTGGGGGAATCTTATGATCTCTGACAATCTGTGTGGTAAATGTCCCTGATCAGACCATGGCTGTGTTGTTCTTCGGCCCTCAAATGGAGTCAGTTTATAGCCAGGCAACACAAAGCATCTACAGTTAAGAGTTTACATCATTCTGCATCCACGGTTATGGACTGTCTTTTATTGACAGTGGAAACTAAAAACACAATCTAGTCCTCAGCACTCTTCACTTGCACTTTAAGAAATGAGAAGAAACACCTGCAAAATACTGAAAAATTGTTGCTATTTTATCTATAGTCCAATAGTTTTACACTCTATTTAAAGATGAATGGGGGAACTCTAGCCTTTCATTTAAGATCCCTGGAGACAGGAAAGGCAAAAAAGTGTTCCTGCACCTTTCCAGAGAAAGAATGTGTATGCTCTGCTTTGGTAACTCTAAGTGTGTAAGCCACTCAGAAAGAAAATTATCAAAGAGCATGACTGAGCATATAGAATAAATATACGCAAGAAAGGAGTCACAGGTGTGTAGCGAGAACATGATGGCAACTGAAGTTAACCAAAGTAGTCTATCCAGCTCTAGTTGAAATAAATCTCGCCCTCTCATTTACAGTCTTAAGTGATACTTGAGATCTTCTTCAGTGCTTTAGGCTGTTGAAAACCAGAGAACATCCTGCACTATGAGTTTGCACTGCATAGAGAAAGAGGTCAGTCTATAG
The DNA here is from genome assembly GCA_013399835.1 of Leptocoma aspasia. Lineage (NCBI taxonomy): Eukaryota > Metazoa > Chordata > Aves > Passeriformes > Nectariniidae > Leptocoma > Leptocoma aspasia. Next base: position 66,579 of record VXAX01002774.1, read on the forward strand.
CTATTTCTTTGAGGACTTCTTTTGTTTCATTTTTCTTTCTTCCAGTAACTCCATTTGTCGTCAGTTTCTGATAAAGAACAACCTTGTACTATGTCCTAAGAAACCTCTCTCTGTGATGTAGTTTTGATTCAAAGTGTATCAGCCTTTTGCTACAAGGACTTCTACACATTAAGACTTCAATAACACATTAAGACTTCAATACTCTTGCAAAGATACTCACTAGTATTTGGTACAGGGAAAGAAAGGGAGAAGTCGAGACATAGACTGTTAAAAGTTAAAATCTTTGCATTCAGGGTATCCTACCCTGTTTGCAAACATGAATATAATATGGTTAACAATATCAAGAACTATTTTCCTACATTTCTCAGCAAGGTTTTTTTAATTTCCTTGTACCTCTTGCTTTCCAAAGTTTCCATAATAGGCTTTAACACTTTTTAAAGGATAAAGGTGTTACCTAATGTTTTGTTTTGTTGGTTTCTGGTTGTTTTTTTTTATCCTCCCTCCCAAAACAGAAGTATCTGATAATAGCTCAGCAGGAGCTGGGAAATGCAAAGACATTTCCCTCATGTATCACCAATCTCTTGTCTCTGCAGGAGCCCCACTCCAGTCTCCCATGTCCTTCTGGGTTCACAACACGGAATAAAATGGAAGCCACTGGCTTGCATATATGCAGTATCTCCAATCAACTTTTCTGTAGAGGAGTGAACATCCTCCTGTATTCCAAGAGTTAGAAAATTCAGAAAAGGGATAGATCCAGATCTTGATCTCTGTGGATTGTGTTTGCATACTGGTTTGGGGTGGAATAGAGTTACTTTTCTTTGTAGAAGATTGTGAGGGCTGATAGTTTGCATCTGTGACCAAAGGAACTGTTGGTAACACACCAAGACTTTTGCTACTCCTGAGTAGCACTTACATGGTGTCAAGGCCTTTTCTGTCTCTCACCCTCCTCCAACAGAGGAAACTGAAGGTGCACAAGAATCTGTGAGGGGGCAGTGTCAGGACAGACTGCCCCAAGTGAACATTATTTCCATAATTTTCCATCTTAACATATCTTCCAGGACAACCTGTTCCATGATTTTTCTGGGCATGGAGGTGAGACTGACTGCTCAGTAGCTCCCAGAGTCCTCCTATTTTAAAATGGTCATTAAGTCAGCTATAATAGTCCAGTCTGGCTTCAATATTTATATATTGTATAATTAAAAAATATATATTTATAAGGTTTACTGCATAATATATTAATATGATGTATGATTATATGAGCCTATATATGCTACCGTATTATGAGAAATGTTATAATGTATTCATATTTTACTATATAGCTTATATAGAGTATATATAAATATATTTCTGCTATAGCATCTCCAAGTTTCACATACATTAAAGCATATTTACTTCACTCACATGACAGTACTAAAAAAAATCTAGAATTTAAAAATGCATAGATGATGAGAAGAGTGCATAACTGGTGGTCTTCAGTGTTGAGAAATTAGAACTCAGTGTTTCAAAATCTCAGCCTATTCCATCATTGCCTAGTATTTTCAATTTGAGAATCTGCTGTTCCTGCTTTTGCTGAAAAAAACAAAACCCTACCAAACCATTCAGCATAATAAGACTGCTCAAGGAATATGGTGCTGTTCAGCAGAAGTACAATCTGCAAAATATCAGCATGAATAGTATTTCAAAGTATTCATCTCAAAACAAAAAGCAAACTTCGACAGATGCAGAAATGAAAAATTGAAGAGAAAATTACAGGCCTATAAGTAAGACTGTTTAGTATAATGTGGATTTTCATTAAAGCTGAGAAAAAAGAAAGCAGATTGTTAGAAAAAAAAATGATTGCAAAGCAATCAAACAGAAAGCATTTCTGAGATACGTGATAAACCAGAGCTGAAAAAGCAATGGGCTTGAAAAAAAAAAGTAGTAAATCCTTGTGAATTAAATGACATTTATCCAACTATTTGAAATACATTCAAATTATTGGTATGCACAAAGCATGTAAGATATTGTTATCCTGGCAATCCTAGGCTGACCATCACTTGGCTGGACCACTCTTTGTTTCTCTCCTAAGAAAGTCGTGCATAACTGGTTATATGAATTATCAGGGGATTTATGGAATTTAGTAGTTAGGAGCTGCAGTTTATTCAGTATCAAAGCAAGTACAAATGAAGACATGAAGAAAAACTGCATCATGAGGGTTATAAGATCTCAGAAGATAAAGACAAAATATCTGTATAATTTTCTTTTGGAAAAAAGGCAAAGTTTTTAATAGTAGTTTTGTCATTCTTCTTGCCTCATGTGTATGTTTTCACCCATGACAAGTTTAGAACCAGGATTACCATCTCAGAAATAAAGCTTGTAATATATCTCATTTTATACTGCGCAGAAACTCTCTAAAAGTACTGAATTAAAATAAAACATGACAGATAAGAATTGTAACAATATGATAAAATACCATACGCATATGCATTACTTTAATTTCATTTATTTAAAGAGTTGATTAATAGTCTGTATCTTTAAATTTTAGCAGGAATATCCAAGTAGGTAATGTTTTCATTGACACAGTAGCGTTAATTGCTTTAAAAAATAGTGTTATCTATGAGGGATTGCCTTTGTTGAAGCCATTTTTTCCTGGCTATTTTACTAACAAGCTGGCACAATGATAATGCTATTGTACAACCACTTCTCCCATTTCATTTTTATCAGTACTGAGCATGCATTTCTTGGCAACCATCTGCAAAGCATCAACTCCCTGAATCCTTCAGGTCTTTTTATATTTGAACTTGAAATATTGAAATCATCTGATTTCAATATTTCTTTCCATCCTACCCTTCTAATTCTGTCTATTCATCTATTCACCCTTTCTGGTTGTAATAATTCCTTTATCACTTTCAATTCTCCAGGCTGTCCATTGCTGTTCTTATAAAACACCACCTTAGAAAAGTCTTTACACTCATTTCAAGCTACGCCTATATTGTCAATCTTCTCTTTCCCAGTAATTTGCTTCTCAACTCTACTTTGTGTCAACATTCTAATTTATTTTGTTCTCCCCACATGCAATTGCTATTACCTTCCGTGGCCTTTCAGACATGTCACTTGTCTGTAGTCACCCTAAATCTCCTCTTCAGCTGAATTCTCAGACTGAAAGGTTCTGTCACAGCTAATATTTCTTCACAGATCTAGAGATAATGAATGGTAGTGAAAGTGGTGTTTATTGTTCAATACATATTTGACAGCGGAGTTTGGATACTGCAGAACTGGAAGAGTGAGAGCCTACGATAGTGGAAAACTTTTATTCCTAAAATTAAGTTTCAGAAAGATAAAGAATGCAAGCATAAAAAAGTTTAAAAGAAACAGTGCATTAGTGAATGTATGCTGAAGAGTCAGATACTGCATTTTATGATCTGTAAATGTGAATTAACAGAAAGGGCAAGAATTAATATGACAGGCAATTTGGTTTTATACAAATATAAATTTCTTGAACTTTGACCAGGTCAGCTGTTAATGACTTCCTGTATTTATTTTTGTTAGGTTTCTTAAATAATTACAATATGCATTCTTTCAAAAAAGAAAAATAAAATGGTGCAAG
>VXAX01002774.1:78755-242293 GCA_013399835.1 Leptocoma aspasia
AAAGGATTTAATAGATAAAAGTGAAGGCAGAAAAAATTAAACTAGAAACAAGTTGAAAAAACAAGAAAACAAGAACAATAAATCACTGTAACTATTTGCAATCACTTGGGAATTTCCAAGGAGAAAACACTATGGGATTTTTTTGAAGCAAGGTAGTGTTTTGTGTTTATGCAGTGTGTTTGCTAAAAAAAAAAAAAAAGAAAAAGAAAGAGAAAAGTTTCTCCCTTTTGGGCAGGAGCAGATAATTACAGTGGGGTATTCGTGCTTTATAATATAACAGAATAATTACTACAGTTCAATGCTGTTTCTTTTTCTACTGAAAGGCAAAGAACAGGAAGGACAGAGAATAGCAGAGATGAGAACAGTAGTATCATAATAATGGAGCCAATTCAGATTAAAAATAATGAGTGGGGACTGTGCTTTTTGAGATTTTTGATTTGAATTGGGCCACAAAGGTTTGCTTTACTTATTTAGGTGTATTTTGCTTACAGTACTGAGGAGGTCTCTATTGAATTCCTGTAACTGATCTCCTGAAATCAGCTCCAGGACTAAGACTTCACAGCTATAACACTGCTGTTCCTCCTCCGGGTTAGATCTTGTGTTGAGGTGCATTACTCTGCACCAATGCCAAAGAAATCTGTACAATAATACCAACTTTTAGAACCATTCTATCAGTTTCATACTGCATTGAAATAATTCTAAATATCATTCAGTCAAAATCATAATTGATCCTTGACTGCCTTTTTCTCCTTCTCCTCAGTCAGTTTTGGAAGACCCTGCTTGAGCAGACAAAAGATAGTGACTGGTCAGGAGAATAACCTCTTTACTTCAATTGCATTCAGAATTTCAACTTTTTGGCTTTTATTAAATATTACTGAAAGCATTCAAGAGGTGCAAATCATGGTATATTTTTTTAAACAAATTCCTTCAGATTGTCTGTGTGCCTGGTCAACTACTTAGACATCAACAGCCAAGATATTAATCTCATCTGAAATTCTAACTACTTCCACACATGGTAGCCAAATATGAGAAAAAAAAGTCCTATATTCATGCTTGTGGTCACTGAGGTCATAATCAGGGCAGAAGAGACCTTCTTCCTCTGACCATAGTGATTTAATTTAGCTTCTAGTAACTTATTCCTACCAAATCACTTGGCAAATTGATATAAATCACACTGCAGACTTGTATCAAACACATGGTTTTGTAAATGGAAAATGCTTGCCTAGGGTTACCTTCAGAAAATAAAGCAGAAAGTGACATATAAGGAAAATTCTGGTTTGCTGCAATTTTCTTTCTAGAGATTTTGAATTTTAGCCATTAAGCTTAACATCCCCTTCAAGTTCACAAGCTTTTATGTCATTCTGGATATTCCAGAGGATTTTTGCCCCAGAATCTAAATTTTAAGGTACACGCACTAATTTATCTTTCCAGAGCTTTTACAGAGGAAAAAAAGAGACATAGCTTGCTTGTCTTTAATATTTTGTTTCTGTAATAATGTTAAATTATCTTTTCATTTCTCTAGGATCCATTGTGAAAACGTGGTAATGCATCACATCTCATCAAAAAGACTGAAAAAAAGATACCCTATTAAATTTCCCTTTAAATTTGAGTATATGCTTTAAGCTACTGTTTTTAACTGCATATTATTGAAAGATGTGCTCTTGCTTTACTTTAGGATCAATGGTCCCAGGAGAGATATCTAGAAAGGAGCTACATAACTTTCCCTTATAGTTAAAAGATTATCAATACATTACAGTAGTTATAAAATCTCAGATCTCTTAAAAGATGGATATAGAGGCCTAAATCTCATAAAGAAATAATTCACACACCATGATGGTCTGGTCCATTCCTGCAGTAACCACTAAAACTCATTAATATTAAGACCACCCTAAAGCTGGAAAAGCAACTCTGGATGCAAATATGCGATATTACCACTTCCTGGAGCAATAACTAGGACAACAGCTGCTGAAGGAAATGTTCAGCCTGTAACATATCTACTGGCTGAAAGAAGGAAAAAAAGGGTTGGTGAAGAAGAACATGGATATAAGTTATCATCAAAGCAGGATTAAAACTCACAGTGTTTTTAATAAGAAATACAATAGAAACTATGAGTGAACTTAGACTTTATTGTTCCTACAAAGCCAGATGACTGCCCATTCAATACTGTTTCTAAGCCCACAAGAAGATCCATAAAATAAATAGGGAACTACCTGAACTTCCTTCAAGAACTCTGAATAACTTGGATTTTTACAGCAAATGCCACAGTGTCCCTGTGACCTAAAAACATATCAATATGAATTAAATTGAGTTCCTTTTTCTAAACTGAAATATAGATGCTAGACCATAAAAAGTAATGCACATAGGATTTGCAAACCTGTCAAGAGTTCTCCATCACAAAATATCACATATAAAAAAAGGTTAAATAATGTGGTTAATAAATAAGTTAATATACACAGGTATACTGAAGTTTTGCTCATTGCATACTGTAAAACTACATTCTTAGAAATTAAAAAAAAGGATGAAAATGAAAGTTTATGTGGAAAGGTATATTCATATCATGATTCAAATCAATAACTCCTATTGTTGTTGATGTGCTGCTATAAATTGAGTGACCATCCATGAACTATAAGAATGAAGCTGCAGAAGGAGTTAATTTGTGCCAAAATTTTCTCGAGTGATTAGTCTCCTTCAGTGACAGGTATTGTTAGGGTAAGACAGAAAGATAACATTTAAATACCCGTTGAACCAGAGAATAAAAATGTATGGGTGACATGAAGCAGGAGAATGTGGCATTATCTTTTACCAAGTCCACATCATCACATCAAAAACACCTGGTGAAAATGACACTTGGTTCTCTTATTTCTTGTCACTCACAAAAAACATCAAATTTCAACAGCAAAACTCTATACAGTTATTTCTGCCTTTTATGGAAATGTAGATTTTTTTGTTTCTAACTCCTCTTCTATCTGCAGTTCTGGGGTTCAGATGGCTGTGACCAAGAGTCAGAAAAAGAAATGTCAGACTACTAAATCTGCTCCAGAAAATATCTGACACTTTGATTGGATGTCAGCAGAGACATCTTGCATAGCAGAAGGATGCTATCAGTAGATCAGCCACACAGAAAGAATGTAATGAATCCAGTTACTGGGGATTCTAACTTTAGTGCTTTACTCAGAATAGACTCTCTCCTCACATCTTAGCTGGGCCTGCTACTAGCATGATTTGTTTCAACTGGAATTTTAATGTTACCTCCACATACATTTCTAAAATCATATAATCTTCTGTTAAAGAGTACATGGACAGTAAATAGCAACAATAAGCAAAAAAAGCAAATATTAACAAAATTTTAGCTCATGTCTTATGCTACATATTCCATTCAGCAATAACTCTCCATTGTTAGGGGGAAATGCCTCATATTTTTGTCCCTGGCCATTAGAATATCTCAATTTTTAGTAATTCCTGAAGCTTCTTCTCCTGTGATGTATTGTTCACAGCAAGTTTGCAGTTCATTGTATCTGATGGCCGACTTTTCCTGCATTTTAAAAAAAATTATCCCATATAATTTTATTGAATCACAGAGTCTGTGTGATATGAGTCGGATAATGACACTTCTTCAAGTTGATATCATGACACTGCATCATATTGGTATAATTATAAACAATCCCTACATTTGCCGTTGGATTGCATTTGTTGTATTTTCTGTATTTCAGGAAAAAAAAATCAAAATAATGATTTCTAAATATGCTTCTAATGATGCATCTATCCAAGAAAACCCCTAACATTTCACTGGCACCCTCAGACAGAATGTGCAGTTTCAGGCTATCTCAGTTTTGTGATATTCTCTCGCTCTAGCTTCCCTTCACACTCTGCCTTGTCTAGAGGTTTCTCCATTGTGTCAGTCACTGTATGAAAGACTATTTCATTCTTCATGCTCTAATTTTGCAAGATATTTTTTTGCAACAGTGTTTGCAAGTGTGCTAGCTTTTTGCAAGAGAGCTAATGATGTTCCTAAGAGTTTAAATATATGTTTTCTATATATATTTTTTTTATGACACTTCTCAAACCCTCAGATTACTGAAGGACACATGGCCACAAGTATTTGCACCAAATGTTATTCTACTAGACAAATTTTAAAAAGCTTTAGTTCATTTTCAGTTTGTGCGTGTGAATACAAAATAGGTACTCCAGAAAAGCTACTCATCTAAATGTTCCCATAAATACTCTGCTTCGGATTGTTACTAGCTACCAAGCTGTCTCTGCTTGTGACTGTGGTTACCAATCCTGTAATGATAATGTAAAGGTACTATTATTGCAATGCAGATCTGTGATCTCAAAGCAGTAAAAACTGGCACAACAATCATTTGTGCCTCCTTGGTCCACTTGCTGTAGCCACGTATATCTTTCTGCAAAGTGTATTCTTCTGCCATTATAGAGCCTATGCCTGGAACACTAGACATACAACATTATTTCCCAAGGCACCAACCCAAGATTGTGAGACAGTAATATTTTTTTGTCCTTGTTGTCGAACAGGAGGTCTAAAGCTGTGCACAATACGGCTGTAAAGTCACACCTTCAATGATACTGGATTCTAATTTCAGAAGTAATTTCAAACTATACATGCAAATTTTAATGCCCACTTGTTTATATATGTGAGTTTTACCATCACTGAGAGTCACAGATTTTCTGTTAAACTCTCAAGCAATTCACATCTATATTCAGTGCAGCACTAGGGTATTAGGCACATTAACATGTAAGCTAAAAAAACAGCCTTAACACTTGGTGACCAATTTAACAGCGATCTATTGCATGACTGAGAGATTTTAATATATTTTCATTCCAAGGCTGCTTAAAGAGTTACAAATCCATGTTATATGTTCCACTTATTCTCCTTGTGCATGGTCACTGTATATTAGGACTTCTCTCAGATTACTTATGGCTCCCAGAGCAAACAAAGTACAATACCCATTTTAAAACCTTTCAAGGCTGTATTTACCTACTGTTCAGAATTTAGTGGAGAGCTACACTTTCCAATGATTTAATGGGATAAATGAAAGCAAGGAGTCTATATTTTTGTGTAACAGCCATACTGTGGAAGACCGTGATTGTTCCAATTCAGCATTTTTAAAAAAATATATCTTTCTTCTTGAGAAAACAATCCAAATTTTTCCTTCATTACATGAAGGTTCTTCCACAGCTTCACAATTTGTCATACAGAGTGTCAAGTAACATTTTAAAATAATTGCTTTAACAGAGACAACTGAAAAATACACTGAACTCAAAACCACAATTTTTATTTTAATCCTAAGAGATTCTATTAAACTAAACTAAGTTTACATAAATTAAATAATTTTGTGAGTACATTTTCATAGAAAAATGAGCTGTTAATACTCCATAGCATACATAGAAATGTTATTCAGGCCCCAAAGTAATCATGTGAATCACATTGTTCCTTTCTGATTCTATTTGTCTGACTTGGTTTTTGCAAACAGGAGGTATTCTATAACTCAGCTTGATGTGGCTTTGATTCTCCCTAGAAGAGGATGGACTCAGCAGGGAAGCAGCACTTGAAGAAAGAGCTGCCAGGAGATAAGCAAGACCCAAGGAACTGTGAATCAGGACATGGTTCTATATTGCTGTGTGCAAGCAAAAACCTTCTTTAAGTTATATATTCCAAGTGAAATATGTAACTCAAAGTTCTTTATGAATGGGAAACCAGGAAAGAGAGAGAGAAAGTTTTAGATTCCTTATTGGATGGGAGCCTTCAAATACTTGATTATTAATTTATTTATAACAGCAAAAATATGTTACATAATGTGAATATGTAAACTTCTGATGTGTAAACTCATCAGTTGTTGGCTGCAATTTTTTATAGACTAAGTTGAATTCCATATTTCACAAAATATTACCAACCAATAATATTACGGATGTTATCAATATTATATAAATTTTAAAATAAAAAGTCTTCTAAGACTGATTAAGGGACAGTTAGTTTTATACCATCAAACTGTAAAAAAGAAATACTTTTATTCATTAGACCACAAACAAGATTTTTATGAAATTATACACAATAGGAAATTAGACCCTTCCACTATTCTGTGTAGTTTATTTCATTTTATTACATTGAGTTTTATGCTATGTTAAATGTTAATGCAAGCATTTCTGCTTTCACTCTGAGTTTATTGAAAGCCTTAGGACACATAATGTAGTAAAAACCACTTGTGAGGGAAGAGTAGAATCAAGTTTTTGTCAATGTGAGAAATGAAAAACACATAAAGAAGGGGAGTTTTTCAAAAACCAAATATTGACAATACAGCAGCAGGAGATTACAAATACTCATACAATACTACTTTTTCACAAGCAGTCAATAGACCTAATGTAGAAAATCCTTTTTTTGTGAAGTCTTGTGCTGATCAGTTTTAAAGCCCTGCAGTTTAAGAATAAGAGATGAAAATAAGAATTAAAATCTTGTTTCAGTTTCTAAGTAAATAGGTTGCTAGCCCTTATGACTGCAAAGAAACACATGAAAAATTAACCTAAAAATATGCAAGGGGCTGAAAATACAGAAGTCAAAATGGTCTTTTCCATAAAAGTATTACAAGTTTTGAGCCCCCAAGTCATGCATTTTTAGCATTTTGGTCTTGGCAATATATTTGACTCTGACTAACTGAAGGTACTGGTGCAGACTCTGAACGTGGAAGACAATTAGGGTGAAAATGAAAATGAAGTGATAGAGTCCATGATTGTGAAGTAATAAAGGAGTGACAGTAGAAAAACCATGACAATGGATTTCAAAAAAGAAACAGTTTGTCACAATCTGGAAACAAGTTGATATGGTAGTAGGGGAAGGATTCTCAAGCAAAAATAAAAACAAAAAATGGAACTAGAGCAACTGGTAATTTCCAGGATGTAGAACATAAAGAATGAATGTGGAAGAAAGGTAACTACATATGAACAAGTACATATATGTACACATAGCAGCATGAAAAGTATTATTTGACTTGACATTGAAAAGAAATCATACCATTTAAAATGGAAACAAAAGGTTACAAATCAGTATAAGATTAAAAAGAGAATAAAATTTAGAGGGGAAAGATGCCAGATATGCAAAGAAAAAAAACAACCCCTAACAAATTTTTAGCCCATCAAGTATTAGATAAAAAAATAAATTGATTTCTTAATGCTTGTCAAGACAGTATACTGTGACTAATGGGAAAAACAAGTAGAAGATGAAAAAGAAAAGACTGTAAAGGTCAATTTCTTTTCAACAGCGTTCTTGAAAAAAGGGTTTGTCTGTGATGAAATGTTTAACAAGTAAAAAATGGGCCTGAATGAAGAAAGATTAAAGATTATGTAGATAAAGGTATTTGAGATAGCATGTTCTGATGAAATTTGCTATATTTAAAAAAGTCACTCAAAACCATTTCTGAGTCATTGACAAGTATTATGGAAAATTTACAAAGGAAGAATGAAATCTCAAGAGACACTAACACAGCAAATACAGTATCTGTGGTTCAAAAAGATTAAGTACATATGGGGGATTTACGGCTGGGAATTACAGCCATTTTTGGTATCTGAAAAGATGCTAGGACAGATTATTAAACAATCAATTTGTAAACACCAGGAGGATAATAAGATTGTAAGAAACAGTTCAGAGATTTATCAAGATCAAATAACATCAAAGAAATCTAATTTCTGCTTTGCTCTAGATAACTGACCAAGGAAGCAGAAGAGAGGCTGAAGAAGATTTTTTTTTTTACTTTGCAAAGGCATATAGCCACATAAAATCTCATAAGCAAATTACAGAGAAAGAGTGTAAACAAATAGGACTCTAGCACTTATGGGGATGAAAACCTTTTCTCAAAGGGTATGCATCACTTTCTAATTGCTAGCCTTGGTGGACTACTCAGGTGTGACCCATGTGAATAGTATTAAAGAAATATATGTGTTCATAATTATAGTCAGAATATATATTGGTAATTCACAGATAATATTAAATTGAAATTCAGCAAAATTGTAAATATTTCTATACATTCTAAAAATAATCTAAATTCATTAAAATATTTTAAAATAGACCGATGATATTTTCATAATGTTAAATAAGGATGATGCTGTTTGATTTAAAAAACAGCCATCAGATATATGGTGTGAGAAATGACTGCTCACTTAAAATTTTAAAGCTTTATTAAACCTTAACAAAAAAAAAAAATACAACAAAAGACTGAATAAGGAAAAATTGCAGCGCTGGGAGCCACTGCCCCGCCCCTTCCCCCTGCCCATGACTATCAGCCATGTACTCACCTACAAAATGGATGCTCTGCCTTTTAACCCTTTAGCCCCTCCCAAAGTTTTGTCAGTCAACACCTTCTCTGCCATCCATTGGTGGAGATTATTTTCTTACGTTTTGATTGGAGGTCAGGTGGTGTTGTGCTGCGCCTCCTGGTAACAAGCTGGCATTCTCTAAATGCCCTGACTACTGAGGCTGTTACAGGGGGGATAAGATACAGGAAAGAGGACTATGAGGAACATATTATAATAATATCAGTATGCATCTTAGCATACACATAATATCTATCTCTTAATTGTGAGGGCCAACTATTACGTTACTCATCTATAACATACGGGATAGGCATACGTCAAGAAAGGCTATTAAAGGAATTACCAGAAATATATATTCTAGACTGCTTTAGTTCTTTCACTCTTGTGTCAGAAGAGAGGGTGAGTTAGATTCCTTCCTTGTGTTGGGATGTCATTATAGTAAAAAAGTCAAACAGTTTTTGCATCATATTTAGGAGTCTCTTCCCTCAACAAAAAATATACTTGGTTGTGTCTAAGAAACTTTATGGTTTAAGTGTAGACAAATTCTCAGTGAATTTGATAATTGGTTTTCTTGATAGCATTTTTATTAACACTATGATTAGCTATTCTAGGCAAATAAAGTGTATCAAATGTTAGAAAATATTTGATTACTGAGGCTAGCTCTGTTAGTTAAAGCGTGGTGCTAAAATCATCCCAGATTGCAGGTTCAATCTCTGTACAGACTATCCACTTAAGCGTTGGACTTGATGCTCTTTGTGGGTCCCTTCCATGTGACCTCTGCTTGGTCTGGTGGATGTTTCTGCCATTTTGCCATTAACAGGGTCAACCAGGAGCAAAGTTAAGTGTGTTCCCAAGAAATATGCACACCCACAAGCAGATCTACACAGGGCATGGAGACAGGTGGTCATATAATTAGTGTCAGACAAGGCTCTGCCCTCAGAACCCCCCACACTCAAGACTCACACCAGACACATGCACACACAGCCAGATTCTCTAATCCTCTTGGGCTGGAAGAGGCAAAAATCGCTGGTGCAACACACACACACCACACTCCGCAGAGTCACAAACACACACACACACACTCATGGATTTCCCAAGCACCAGCATGGCCCCTCTGCCCACCTGGCACCTCCAGCCAGCCACCTTTACCTGCCCTACAGGTCCCTAATAGCCAGCTGCTCCAGATATGTGCTCACTGGATACACACAGCACTAGTCCTACAGGCACACCACTCTTGTGAGTCCCCCCCGAGATAAAACCTCCACCCACCTGGTACCCCTGCCCAAACCCAGAACTTCCTACTTCTCACATGGGCCTGCTTACAGTTTGCCAGTGAATCCACACGCAGACCCCACACACACCCATCTGGGCGTGTGTTACAACCTGCCCCAGAAGGCAAGGGTAAACCAGGTTCTTATTAATAGATCCTGTGGGGCAGATTAGAGTAAACAGCACTGAATAATTGGTGTTTGTAAATATATTATGGAGGGTTTGGTTTGGTACAATTTGGTTGCAATAAAAAGCAGGTATGTAGCCATTTGGATTCCAAGGTCACACCTTGTGACCCCAGATATGAAACCTGATTGATGCCTTCAGAACGGAAATTTTCATGACCTCAGAAAATTTGGTTGTTAGGGTGGAAGACAGAAAAACACATTAACAAAAATATGTTAACATATCACTTTTAATTTTAAATTTTTTTCTGTCTTATTTATTTAAATTGAATTTCATGGACTTTCCCTGACAGAACAAGATCATCATTTTAACAGGAATATGACCTTCACTTCGAGCAAGGGACATCAAAGTTGCAACAATCAAGTATAATTTCTGGATCCAATGGATAGGGACTCTATATCATTCTACTTTAATTCTTTCTTTCATTTTCTTAAGTGTTATTTTTTGTACTTTTATGTTGCTATAGAAAATAACAACCAAAGCGTTTGCCTCTCTTTATTTCGTGCAGCACCAGCTATTAACTTGAGGTGTCAGGTGTGCTCTCCGTCTGCATCTGGGAGGTTACTTTGCACCTTGGCAGTTTTTCCCTGATTGTTTGAGTCATCATTCCAGTATCACTTGTGGATACATTCTCCTAGTCTTGGGATGATTGGACAATAGTGCCCCCTTTACCTTATCTCAAGTTCCCATCACAGTCCAAATTCCAGTTAGCAGGCATATCTGGGGAGGAGCGGACTTTGGTGGTCACAGATGAGCAACTGCTTCTTTGCAGTTTGCTTAAGTGGACAAAGGTCCTCTGATGATTTTAGCAATGTTTAAGCCATCAACCATTTCATTCTCTCTCAGGAAGGTACAGACACTTGCATCCAGCAGTCAGGACCGGGTACTATGGGGCTGTGTTCCATGGTCCTGCCTCAGCCACAGGCAGGGAGCCCTTTCCATTTGCCTTACTCACCCCAGTCCTCACCTCGGTAGCTGGCATTGAGTCCTCTCAGCACTGTCACTCACAGGATAGACAGCAGTCTTATGCAGAGAGATCATTAAAACAAGATTTAATGTCATATAAGAAAACAGAACAGATTGTGATGATCAGAGAAGCATACAGACTGCCTGTTTTTTGTGCCCCTTTCTGTCTATTCCCCTTTAACCTTCCTCTCAGGTTCCCCTTCTGAGCATATTGATCTATCTGACTGTAGTTCAACAGTCATATCTCTGAACTCCCCAAATACCCAGGATCCTCACATTTGCATCCTTATCATCTGCAAAGAGTGGCCCTTTTTGAAGTGGTGCCTGCAATTTCTTGGTAGCCCATTAGTTTGACCTGCAAGGTTGTTTTCTTGTAATTGTCTCCATTGTTTTTGTGAGGTCTGCCTTGGCCTTTTCTCTACCATTCTGCTTCACAAAGTCCGTTGTCCTGGTTTTGGCTGGGATAGATGTAATTTTCTTCTTAGTAGCTAGTACAGCACTGTGATTTGGATTTAGAATAGTGTGTTGAGTCTGGCTGAGACAGAGATCATTTTCCCACAGCAGTTCTCACAGTTCTGTGCTCTGCACTGGTAGCTGGAAAGCTGTTGGATAACACACCAGTGCTTTGGCTACTGCTGAGCAGTGCTGGAACAGCATCAGTGCCCTCTCCAACATTCTCCCCACATCAAGGGGCCAAGAGTGGGGAAGATACTGGGAGGGGACACAACTAGGCCAGCTGACCTAAATTAATCCAAAGGGGTATTCCTTTGGATTCCAAGGTCACACCTTGTGACCCCAGATATGAAACCTGATTGATGCCTTCAGAACGGAAATTTTCATGACCTCAGAAAATTTGGTTGTTAGGGTGGAAGACAGAAAAACACATTAACAAAAATATGTTAACATATCACTTTTAATTTTAAATTTTTTTCTGTCTTATTTATTTAAAGTTTTCCCCTACTACAAGCCTACTTTTGTACATCATGTATGTGATCAACACAAGACACAGCAGCTTAAGGCCATATCTCCTCTGATTAGTTGATCACCTGCAGCCAGAGCTTGGTGAAATGAAAACCTGGGCCTATTTGTGAATTGATACAGATATTAAGACATAAGATACACCTTTATTGCATCTAAGGCATCCTTTTCTTTAGCGATGAAGAAGAGATTGAAATATTGCTCAGCATTGAAGCTCTTTTCCTCACTTGGAGAAAGAACCCTGCATAAGGAAGCTGGCAACTTGATTTAAGATTCCTTGTTTTTGTGTAGAAACCTTTGCTCTACGTCTAGTCCATTTTTATGTGCATAAACTTCTTGGAGAGGATATCATCAGGTATTAGCCACTTATTTCTTCCAAAGGATGGATTTTCACCTGCACCAGAAATTCAAAGTAGAAGCAATGAGATTCATCCTTCATAGACACATCCTCATCCATAATTGAGCTGGTCAACTCAAAATTATGTACATTACCTGACTTATGAAAATGTTTGGTATTTTAGAATGTCTACTCTAAAGACGTTTCTCAGTTAATAAAAGAATTAAAAAACATAACAACAGTACTTCTTAGCATAAATAACTAAACTAATTCAGAGAATATTTTTATTTCCCAAATAATCAAACTTCTATTTAGTTGTTGTGGGTTTTTTCTGAAACATTTTATACACAGTTATTTGGGGTTTTTTCATTAAAATAATTTCAAATAAATTTTATGCATTAAATTCTGATAACAAAAATACTCAAGTCTTGTTATGGGTTGGGAATTTTGTAGGCATTTTTTCATCCTCATTCGTCTTGCTGTGCCACAATCTATTTTGAGCACAAGGGAAAAGGTCATTTTCTACCTATACCCATCCATTTGGCACTTTTGTGGGTATGAAAGAATAACTGTTAAGTTTAATGGCAACTCATGCAGAGCTATGTTCAAGTGCCTTCTTCAGACTAATTTTTCTTAGACATACTAATTCCTTAGTTTTGAATTGGCTGGGTAAAAACTAACTTTTCATGCTTTGGGGTAAAACTGGGAAACATCAGTATCCATTGACATAACGTGATGCAAAAGAAGAGTTGCCATGCTTTGAACAAAGTGAGACATATTAATTTCCTTAAGCCTTTCTAGAACTTGAATAAGTAAGGTATTTGTTCCATATAAAATATTTTTCTTCATAATTTGTTTACATTGAATATAAATTTTTAAATTATTAAGACTTCCTTGTCATTTATACTTACTCTAAGAATATAGTTGCCTTGAAATCTTTAGCTTAACAGGAAAATGATTTGCAAAAAAAAAAACTCCACAACTTGTAAAAGTCATGAAGTAGGTATGTACCTTTATTCAGCGCCGGATGCACGCAGGACTGCTCCCCAAAGGACATGTGCACCCCTGAGAATTCCCGAGTCCCTCTTATTCCCCAACTTGTTGCATATGCATTAAGTTTTACAATAGGCTCACACATATTCATTTACTGTCTGTTTCGCCTTCCAATTAGTTCTTATCAGTCCTCGTGCAGAGAGCTCTCTGGTTGTCCTGTCCGTCTCGTACAGCCTCAGTTTTGGTTTGCTTCTTGTTTCAAGGTTCAAGGGGCCCCTCTTCTCTTTCTCTAGCTTGGAAGTTCACATTCCTTTCCCCTTGTTTGAGGCAGTTTTTCGAGCTACAGGCTAAACAATTCAAAACACTTCACTTAAATCTGAAATGGATTGCTACCCAAGTTAATTCCTAACCCATGTTCCAGAACAAAAGAGAGTATGAAAATCTGGTAGTATTTGGTGATCTCTTGTGAAAAGGGTCTACTATGGCCATTTCTTACAAAGGAACGTTGAAAAATCTACCTTGGTGCTACTTCCTGCTAATGAAAATGTCTCAAAAAGTTATTTACTGAAATTCTGTAAAAGTCATCACATTACCTGGCATCTAAAGAAGGTATAAAGACTCAAAGCAAATGGAAAATCACAGCCGGAATTAAGCTACAATTTAATCTTGAAACTAGTTTTGTAATGTTATGTCCTAAACTTTGAATATTTGAACTAGAGGCAAAATTGAGATTTGGCTTTATTTTTCTAGATTAAATAAAAATAACACAGAAGAAACCACAGCAAGGACTTCCAAGACTGAGAAGCAGAATTCACATTGGTCTTGCAACAAAACTGCAGATTAAGTCCTAGATGCAACTGACTTGCATACTACTAAGCATTCCAAGATATTCAACAGACTCTCAAAAATTATTGAAAAGGAGTAAATGACCGACTGATAGAATTGAAAGTATTAAGAAAAGAGATGCTCAAGGAGTATGAATATTGATAATAGGAAAAAAGTCAGGAGGCAGGAGCATACGGCATAGGGAGAAGGATTAGGTGGGCTTATCCTGTGGGTTATCCACTAACATAAAAAGGTGCCTGAGTTGCTCTCCTTCTGTCTCATCTGGAATATCTATTCCCCTGTAGGTGAATATATAATACTTTGAAAGCTAGGAGCACAAAATTAGGATTACTTAGATTTACATAGCAACTAGCCTGAATTCACAAGTGGCTTAGAGTAGCTGACTGGAAGTGTGAAATATTAAAACTAGGAAGTGGAATTGGAGGTTTTACAGACACCATGTAAGAATGCCATTTAGACCAAAATTCAAATTATTTAGTGTAGGGAATGTACAGCTTTCTGATAAGCAGCTTCCACAAAAGGTATCAGACAGAAAGCTGCAGCTTCTCTATGAGGTTGTAGCTTCTAAAAATTTAATGACATGTTTAGAAATAAAAAAATGAGCTGGAAATTGTGGCAGGAAGAACGGTGTGGGTAGTGGGATATAAGAAAAGGAACAGTAAATGAGTAGTAAATTGTAAATTCATGCCGTTGCTCTCAAGAGTTCTTAGAGTTACTATAATTACTATCTAATATGTCAGTCATGAAGCCATATTCAGCCTTGCTGCTACTAACTATATTAACATCTATTGCCAACTAACATTCATATATTACATCTAATCAAAATAGCCCCAAAGCTGTATCAGAAAAAGACCACAAAAGGAAAAAAAAGCTCTTTCATAGCATAGAAGGGGAAGGGTATGTATGAGGTTTAAAACCTGTAAAGAGAAAAACAGCTAAAACAACTAAAATTCTTAACTACAAAAGCAGATTCTTAAATCAGAGTAATCTGTCTTGTACTGTGTTTGGGAAAACTGCAAGTCCTGAAACCTAGGAAATCCTAGGTTCCTAGACCACAGACTATTTTTTTGTTTATTTTGCCTGGATGTAATGGCAATCTCTAGGCATCCACTTCTTCAGTCTCTTTCTGTATTGTAAGTGTCATCTCTTTGAATGCTGAACAGCTCTGGAGGATTACCATTTTGCTACATTCTGCTTTATCATGCAGTACTAACACTCTTAATCATGATTAAATAACCAGATTTCATTCATATAATATGTATTTCCTGCCAGTCTCCACATCAAGAAGATCTCTACACTCTCTTCACAAAAGCTGTGCAGCACAGAACTGGCTTGAAAGGTGATATTAATATACATATGTACCTTCATCTATCTCCTTGCACATGTAGGGATAAGGTTATTTCCTTCTAAAAGAAGATGTTGCTGACTTCTTAATTACTTTGCCACAGTCTCAGCTCTGGCAAACTGTGCTAGTGAATCCATCCAATATCCTGTATTTTTCACCCACATTGTTAGGTAGTTGGTGGACTTACAGATAAATTCCATTATCCATTGCAGGAACAGGAGATGGAAGAAAAAAAGAAAAAATGCATCTCTCTAAATCTGCCATTTACCTCAGTATATCTTTTTCTCAAAAGTATTAATTCTGCGAACTCATGTTTTTTGCAGTAACAAATAAAATTGTTTGGCAGAGATTATTTGTCTGTTTGTTTGTTTGGGTTGGGATTTTGTTGGTTTTGTTTCGGTTTTTGGTTTTTTGCTTTTGAGCTATCCATTTGCTCATTTCGGTGTAATGAATGGAACAGCTGTATTCTTGGCTCACTTGATCACATATGAAATGTATAGCATACCCAATTATATCAATTGATAGTTGAATAATAATCTGAATTGGCTAAAATTGTATCATCTTTCTGCCTGAGGCATATAAATGGTCCTGCAATGGTGTGCATATATTATGATAAAATTAATTTTTATTCTGGGGAAGAATCAAATATATAATGGGAGTGGTGAATATATTAATCAATTTCAAGCAATAATTCACAGTTCAAGTATTGAAGAGGGAGAAAATTGTTTTATAGGTGCAAATACTAAGAAGTAGAATCCTCATTAACATTGTCTAATCTTTTTTGTTTGAACTACATCATTTATCTGAACTGCACAATTTAAAGGTCGGGCAAATCTTCCATTTTTCAAGTAAGGATACAGACCTTGACTTTCAGAACTTCAAGCAGCCAAAAATTATTTTGGACAGTAGCCAAAAGTCTTGTCAGAGGGAAGGCTTTGATTTACAGGTGGCGAAAACTTTTCTCAGTCTCAAATGACTAGGTTTTATTGCCTTTGTAAGCAGGGATCTCTTAAAACAAACATTTCCTGAGCCAAGAAATTATTTTGTTTTTTAGAGCTTCATCTGATAATTCCAATGGCCAAGATCTCAGGGCAGTTTGTGTGGTGTTCAGCAAGATGTCATGTTTATTGGAGCTATAGAAGACATTTATTGCTTCTTACACTGGGATCTCTTTTGGGATTCTTACTGAAATACACGCCATTAAGTCACCTTCAGCCAGTTGCTGCATAGATGGCTGTGGGGCATCTGCCAAAAAGCAGAGTCTTAGGCTGAATATAATTCCAAATAATTTGGTTTGACTCTGACTGTTTTCAAGTAACTTTCAAGAAAAAAAAAAAAAACAAACACAAAAAAAGGAACACTCACAAAAGATAAATTCTAAAGTTGAAATTCCTTAGTCAAACTCCTAGTAACAAAAAAATGTGTTTTAGATATGCAGAAAAAGTCTGTTTCTAAAACGTGAAAAGTTTGTTTTGTGTATAATATTTATAGGTTTCATAAACTGAAAAGCAAAATGTCTGTTCATTGAAATAAATATATTTTCCTGCTATGATTTAGAAATTACTCCGTTTGTTTAAGAATAAATTATTAAATTAACATTTTAAGATACTGAAGGTATAGCTCATGATACTGGTCAATGCAATATACTCACCACACATTTGGGAATACTTGAGAACCGGAACCCAAGATTCTTATGCCTACCTCTCTGATGAGTAATACCTTTCATGACAGGCAAGATCAGCAAATCAATGATACAGCATTCTTTATGTTTCCCTTTTTTGTGCCATCTGAACATCTAGAGTAAAATATCACTTGAATTTTGTTTGGTCCTCATGTGATTTGATTTCAAAGATTCTACACTGTATTCAAAAGAATCTCTATATCTTTGTGTATAAATCTATTAAGCAGACTTCTGGACCTCCAGAAGTCCCTTTCAAACTAAAATATTTAATGATTCTTAGCTGAGAAACCATAGTGAAAAAATACAATAAATTATTTTAAAAGGAAGCCTAATTATTGAAACCAATAAAGTGATGGCTAAAAAGACTACTTAAAAGAGTTGTGTAACTCCTTCATCAAAGTAAATTGGCATGAGTTTAAAACAGCTGATGAGAAAGTAAAGAGTTAATGAAACACAGGGAAAGAAGTGTGCAGTGTTTAAAATTGTGTAAAAGTTGATTCTCTCTAAAAAGTGCTACTGACATAGATATAGTGGCTAGGTCTCTCTCAGTCTGATCTTAGTGAACTAAATGTTGATCCAAGTAGCAAGGAGGGAATCTACAAATCTTCTCACTGATTGTCACACAGCACGTCACCTGCCACATAGAAGAACATATCTGTCATGGATATATAGAATTTAGACAACTAGCTTAATCTAAATGTTTAGTTCATAGATAAATGAAGGTGAGTGCTGAACGTGCTACCCTGTTCAGTCAATATAAACCATTTATGTCCCTTTGCGTTTCCTAAGGATCAAGAGATACATGTAATGTACCAGAAGAGAGCACAAATGAAATAAAATACCTGATATATCCCTGATAATCTAAGAAGGAAAAAGATCCAATAGTTCTTTCAGATCTGAAGCAGAGGAACTGAAGCCTTGAAAGACTGAAAGCCTCCAGTGATGTATTAGATTAATCAAAGTTTATAAAGGCTTGAAAGTGAAATCCTTAATTTTGTTTTACTATTTTAGAAAAAAAAAAAGTATTTTTATATAAAATGAATTGTTTCTTGTTGTTCTTCTCTTTACATCATGTCTATAATATATATTTGGATTTCTTCTAAAATTGATTGGAAGACCACTTGCTGTCCTATCAGGTAAGTTTCAAAACTATTTCCAATTGCTATAAGAAATAGAAAACTAAATTAATGTACTTTATATCATGTTAGTAAAACATATTTTCTCATTACACTTCTGAATGAGACAAAATGAAAGCACATTTTACAATCCCCAAAACAGTATAATCCATAAAAATCTATTTTGGAGAATAGTTTTAATTGTTAATCCTATCTCAACTGTTTTACTGTTAACTTAGATTTGCTAAAGAATCTCTAACAGAATTCATCCATGGGAACCGGTAACTTAAACACCTTCAGGAAACAAGTAGGTAAAGAATTAACTCGTGTAACAAAATGAAATTAGAAATGGAAAATCTTAAATTTCCTCACTTGATATCTGTCATCTGAAATAATTTTCAGATCAAGGAGTAGTTTAGTTCCAGATCTCTGTACCTAATTAAGCTTAAATACATTTTTCCTTTTTCTCTGCTTCGCAGAGACTTTGTATGTGTGCATACGGTCTGAGCTATTACATTGCAGGTTGATAGGTAGCTGAACAGGCAAGACCCACAACACCTATCTCTGTTCTCAGCTTAGTTGAACATATATTAATGTATCTTTCTGGTAGATATTCCTCCTGGAAGCTTTGAGCAGAAATTGCCTTTTAATGTGTCTGTCTTTTTGCACTAGAATTAGAGAGAGTAAAATGATCAAGGCATTGGAGTATCTGACATGCAAGGAGATGCTGAGACAGCAGGGATATTCTAACCTCAGAAAGAGAAGGCTCAGGTGCATTTTATCATCATGTATAAATACCTGATGGGAGGGGGGTTCAGAAAGATAAAGTCAGAATACTCTCAGTTGCACTCAGAGAAATGCAGATTGCAACACAAGAAACTCCACTTAAACACATCCTTACTGTGAAGGAGGTCAAACATTGGAGCAGGTTGCCCAGATAGGTTGTGGAATCTCCATCCTTGGAGGTATTCAAAACTTCACTCTACACTACTCTGACAAGCCCACTCCAGGTGACATAATGCAGAGCTCCTGCCAACCTCAGTCATTCCGTGATTCTGAGATAGTTTCTAGCAGAGTTCTTTGATCCCTAATGAGTGGTGCTAGTCAATTTCACGATAAGTGTGTAGATAGATAGGTACATAGACTTAGTATTAAAGAAGATAGTTAAGTTACATAAGTTTTTGTATTTTCACTGGAAATGGTCTTGACTATTAAAGCTTAGGTAATTTATTGATTAGATCATTAATAATATTATAATCAGTATAGTTATCGTTATGCTTTAAGTGTTGTTCTAATCTTAAATGTTCTGGATGAGATTCTTCTTGTATGCCTTTTTGTAATATGAGATTGCTTCCTTCTGGAGATGCTTTTTTACCCCTACTACTGCAGATGGTATGTCAAGATCTAGCCTGAATTAGCCTAGAAAAATATATATTTTGTATGGCCAAAGTTAGGAGACATTAATTATTCCTAAACATCTGCCACAAAAAAAAACCCCTCAACAATGATGACAACAACAACAACAACAAACAAAAAAATCGAAAACCAACCAACCAGCCAAACAAACAAAATCATCACCTCTCCCCCACAAAAAATAACAAACAAAATTTAATTTAATTACCATATAACTCAAAAGGAAGATTCATTAGTACTAACTTGGAAATGTAAGGAAATATTTTTGGAGGTGCATTCTGAAGCAGCATATTATTAGTCTTAAAAAATCTGAAAAAAACCCCTCATATGTAATTTTTACCACAGTGTAGCATAGGAGGTGCATTTCCTTGTAAATAAGAAATATCTCTTGAGACATTTTTCTTGTCAAAAGAAGAAATATAAATCCCTTCTGGAAGTAGGGGAAAAGAGAATTTTAATTACCCTAAGCCGTATGACAGTTTGCATTTGATAGCTTGACTTTTCATTTCAGTGGTTACTCACAGAGCACACTGCATTTGCTCAGCCATATGACATCTTATTTCTATTACAAGGATAAAGATATATTTTCTTTTATAAGGCCAAATTTCTGAGGAGCGGTACTGATAAAATGGGCTTGGCATCGAGAACAAGAAACTATCATGCTGGGCTAACCAGTATTACGAGAATTCATGTGTTTGTAATGTAGTTGATAAACTATGTAGTACAGTGACTGAAGTTGTTCACAGCCTACTTACAGATTTCCTATTTCGTACTTTTAAAGAAAAATGAGAATAAAAGAAAATTCCTGCAAAGAGTTTTTCCTTCTCACACAGGAGAGCTCTAAAAATCTCTCTCTTTTATATTTTCTGTTGTTTTCTTCTTAAAAATAAACTAGATTCTTCAAGTCTGTATCTGATTAACTCAAAACCTTTTTAGATTGTGTTCTTTGTATTTTGCAGACTTTTCATAATTACAAAGAATTTCTGGTCTTCATATGTATTTTAGAATTTTATCACCATTAAAAATGGTAACTTTCAAGGTTCTTTCTCAAAGCTCTTGCACAAATGTGTTTTTCCTTAATAAATATTAATAGTGGTTTTGCAGTTTATAATCAGAATGACCACTGTCAGAACAGCACATGGGAAGTCAAAATGTATAATTCAGGTACCTAGATGTCAAGCCATCTTGATCTTACCCTTTTTTTTTTTTTTTTCATTTTCCCTTTATGCATGTGGGCCACTTTTTGTCCAGCAAGACTCCCAGGCCACTTTCTGTCAAGCTGCTTTTCAGTCAGCAAGCCTCACAGTCTGTCTTGTGAATGGATTATTCTTGCCCAGTCATGGGACTCAGTATTTCCCTTGTTGCGCTTTGTAAGATTCCCATCAGCCCTTTTCTACAGCTAGTCAAGGTCACTCTGAATGGCAACACAGCCATCTGGTGGTACCATTCCTTCCAGTTTTGCATCATCTACAAAATTCCTGAGAGTGCACTCTGTCCTGTCATCCAGTCGTTAATAAAGATGTTAAAAAGTACGGAGCCCAGCAGCAGCCCTCGCAGTACATTGCTGGTATCTGGGATTCAGATGGATTTTGTGATGTTGATAATGAGCCCCCAAGCCAAGGGGCTCATTTCACTTCACTTTTCAATCCACCTTCAAGTCCTTATCACTTAAGTCCAAATCACTCTGCTGTGTCAAAATAGCTACTCTATCACTGAAAACTTATTCAATCATACATATAAAATCTGCTTTAGTACTTACAATTAACAGTAAGACTAATGCAGTTGAACTTTCTGTAAAAGTTTTTTTCCCCATAACTGTAAACATATTTTCTTGCAACAAATCACTGAAACTGTGCTGTTTAAGGTAGATGACATTATGGCTAGAGAATTATAAGATTCTCCCTGTAGTGAAATACAATCCATAGTCAGAACTCATACTAAAGAGATGTGAAAATAGTATGAAATGTGTAAAATCCTACCTTTTTATATCATTGCTGAAATTTACCACTGTTTGTGTAGTGCAAAAGAGTAACCATTTCTTGCAAATATGACAGATCCTCTTAGGCACATAAGAATAAAGTCATACAAAGGACCATTGCAGAGCTTCAACATTGTAATAAAGACCTTCTTAATATGGTGAATAAACCTCAGATACAAACTAATATTTTTATTATTCTGGGAAACAGTTATTTACCTGTTTACCTGACTGCACTTTCCTTGTTGAAGAATGTAATCTGTGGCCCATTGGGTTATTTCAGGATGGCATTTGAATGCTCATTAGGAAGTATTGAATACGTTGTGACTACAAAAAATAACATTTGAACATGAAATAAAAAAATACAGAGAGTGCTTTAAAACTTATGAATATCCAGATCATGAACAGCTGCATGCAAGTTTTATAAAAGCAAAATGTCTTTCTGAAGGAAACGAGAAAGATTTAGTTTCTCCCACACCTACCCTTTAGAAAGAATAGCAGAGAACAGATCTGTTTCAAAAATTCATAGCTGAAAGCTTCTTTGGCATAAACAGTCAATTCATTCCAGATCCCTCATATAGGAGTAATGCTAAAAGGGGTTTCAGTAACATTTCGTGGTCTGAAAATCACTGGTACAAAACTGGAGCAGGAAAGTCCATTTCCACAAGCAGAAAACAGAGCAACAGAAATGCACTGCTGTCTTGTATAGTGACCTGACTGGGAAATGCTGAAGTGAAAACCAGAAAGACTCAATTGTATGAGGCTGCAAACCAGTCAGCTCTGAAATATGACTTCATAACTCACAATTCAACTGCAAAATTGAAGAATGTCTGGAGTTAAAGTTCTAACCAGTCCAGCTGTGAGAACACTGTTCACTTTACCCAGTTTACAGGATTACTATCATTCAGTCAAAAGACAGACACTACATATAAATTTAGAACAGGTAGCAGGGTTGATTCAAAGCTAGAAATTCTTTTGTTGATGGCCCTTGTCTTACCCTGATGTTATTTTCTATTTGCCAACACAAAGAGATCAACACTAATGGCAGTAGTGTTCATTGTTATCTGGTGGGCAATAGCTCAGTTTTGTGATTAGCAAAAATGAAATACTAAATTATCTTGTCCATCATTATTTCAAATCTCTACAAAAGCATTTAAATTGTTAATTATGCTAAAAAGCTATTTCAGTATTTATAACTTTTTCTGCATTCATATTCCTGTACTTGACGATAAAGACTTCTTGTATAACCCGATGATCTACTCCCACTGTCTTCAGGAAACCAGATAAGCTTATTCATGTCAAAACATTTAATTATAAAGCTGATCATGTTGCTTTAGTACTCTTCTAAGAAGGAAAAAAAAATCTTAAATTTTATCTTGAAAAGCAAAGTCTTAAGCATAAAATAGGAAATAGACATGTAATTTATGAAGAAAGTAACTTGGCAGTTCAAGGTAATTAATGAGCTTCTTATACTCTCTAATGATGAAAATGACTACAGTACCCAGAAAAAAATAACTCTAATATGCGATAAAATTATGACAAATAATGAAAAGCTGCTTCTAAAACACATGCAATTAGTAATTGTGGTTTCACTTCTGTTCATGGCTTTGCACTTCCTGACAGTTAACAAAATAATAATGTAAAATAAATACGCATAGTAGAGTTGGCTAAAAAATAGTGTTCTTTTTGTTCTTTAAAATATTATTTTCCTCCACATTTCTTGCATTTGCATGCAAATGGATGAACAGAAAACCAATAAAATGGAGTTTTCACTAAGAATTTATTTACTTTACATATAAGGAAGATAAGGGTTTTTTTCCTTGAGGTAGTTGAACTGCATAATGGGGGGGATTTAATCTGGGATTTCCTTATTTAATATGGTGTGGAAAGTCCTCTAGGGAGGATAGGGGAAACTTGCAAAATCATCAAATGGTCTGAATTTCACAGAGATTTGTTGTGATTTTTGCACTTCTGTGAGTTCTAGGTAGGAATGTAGAAATGAATTAGAGTGAAATAAGTACTACCAGCAAATGTAAGGAAAAGGTACTCTGCATATTTTAGCTATCCAATTGCACTCTATGCTGGGATTTCGGGGTAATTAAAAAAAATGCTGGGGGCTGGGGGCAAACGTGATGACAAAAACCATTAGACTATTAATACACATAAACAAAAGGGGTGCCCAAAGAGGGATATTTTCAAGACTTAGAGCTAGTTAGAGATTCTATGTGTGCTGAAAGAAGAGTTGGAAAAACAGTCACTATGGAAATTTTTAAACTGAAAGTCCAAGATGAGCACAAAATATTCTTCAGCAAGAATTCAAAGCCGTTATTGGTCAGCTCATACATACTGTGCATCATAATGCTTTCTGTCCCCAGTGAAGAATTTGCTTTGCTGGCATCAGCCTTCTGGTTCCATTTGCACACCGCCTGCACTCCTGTAGTATGCATTTGGATTACATAAAGGTCACAGTCATCTGCTAAACTAAATGAGTGATGCAAAGGAGGCACCAGTTTCAGTTCAGGTGCCTTCCAGTTACACTGTGAAAAAAATAGCTGCAAAGGCATCACTATAAAAGCATCAGGTAATGGAAAAAAAGCATACTTCAGGAATGTTGGCAGTAAACACACTAACTATAAAATTCCAGTCATATGAGGTCTTCCTAGAGCCCTAATATAGAGCTACAGGAAAAGCTGTCTGCTCTGAAAACTATTAGATATAGACAAGAATGAATGTCTACCTGCTTAACAAAGAATTGTCTGAACTTTGCTTTGGGTAAGCGATCCATTGTTTTGTTAAGAAAAAATTAAGCTTGCTCTAGATGCAACTAAAGGACATTTAACATAGACAAAGAAAACCATTAAAAATTAATACTGATCTTGAGTTCTTACTCGAAGGAAAGCTGACACAAGTCAGGCATTCAAAATAATAGTGAAAAGCCTCTACCACTAGATGACTTAAAAACTTATAATGGCTTTTGGTAAAATGCCATGGCTCCAGCCCACGCAAGGAAAACAGACAATCCTCGTCTACCATTGTTTAAGGCATTAGAAAATTTGTAACTACATTCTGTGGATAGAACTGAAGTTGGTTAGTTTGAACCAAGAAGTTGAGAGCAGTAAACATTTTAGAAATCAGTAAGAATCTGAAGAACGTAAAGTAAAAGTACCAATGATGAAAACAATGAAGAAGCATACAACTGTAAAGACAATAGTAACAAAGTTCAAGAGATGAAAACTGCAGGGAAATTTTTTTATGAATCAATCACAGATAAATAATACAAAGGGGTCTTTTGTATACAATATTTAGAGGGTATCTTTGTCTTAGGTTTTCTACTTGGTTTGATACAATAGTTACTTTATAAATCACTGTAGCATTTTCTCATACATGTTGTATGGGCAATGGACTCCACCGTAGCCGTGCACTATGAGAACACTGCCACCTCCTGTTTGCTTTGACCCAGCCACCCACTAGCATCATTTGCCAGGTGCAATGTTTTTACCAAGAAAGCAGAAAATAAGCATTCCCTATTCACAGTCTTGTATTCGTGGATCCCTTCCACTGTATGCCATAGGATAAACTTGAAGTGAGTTATCCTTTAGGCAGTATATTTTATTTTATATTTTTGTAGGAATGAGGTCTAAAGCCATGAGGCATGTGTTGAGGGGATTACCATGAGAAATGAATTAATGTGGGTGTGCTAGCCTGTTGATGGAAGTGACAGGTTATCAGGCAGAGGTTATCTTATCTCAGCCTCAGGGGGATCAAAGAGGAAGTGATACCAAGTGTTTACCCTTGTGCAAGGGTGTAACAATGGCATGTTACACCCCTGCACAAGATGCACAGCTTTTGTAAACAAACCTCTCTATATCTCTCACTCACATGTAAAGTCCCTGCCCCCTTAACCATTATGACAGAAATTTGGCGTTTGAAATCCTCCATGGCAGAGGATAAGAATGGAACACCATTTCACACACAAGTCAACAGGCTGGCTCCTCTCTTCTCCCCAAAGCAAGGATGCCTTTTTGACAAGATTTGTGTCTCCGGCTATGTCAGATGACACCCAGGTGAAATGAAGCTTAATTGACTGTGAAGTAAAGATTAATGAATTACCAACAATTTTTTTCTTTTTTTTTAGCCTTTATATTTAGCACTACTGCAGTAAGCACATTTATCAATGGTTATTAGTATTTTCTTTGCTTCAATAAATCCCAATATCATTACATTTGTGATTGTGAAATTTTTATTGAATGCAACCAGGCTGATAATGTTGAACTGCTACAATTAGAAATTAAACGCAGTCAACCCCACATTGGGATAAGAACTTACTGGAAATAGCAACTGGAAATAGCAACTGGAAATAGCAATGAGATAAGAAAACAAAGAGTAACAACAACAATATTAATAACAAAAGGAGTAAGACAAAGAAACTATTTGCATGGAAAACCTGCTGCAAATACTGACCACCTCATCAGGGCCCAAACAGAGCCCACACCCCTGCTCTCAGAAGCCAGAGTCCCTTTTCCCCTGCCCTGGCAATGACATGAGGCGGTACCAAGGCATGTTAGAGTCTGGCCATGCTCCCTATCATCTATTGCAAAAAATTATCCTTGTCCTTGCCTGAAACCAGAACAATAATATGAAGAAAAATAAGTCACTTAAATTTGTCAATATAATAAATATAACAAAATTAATACAACAGTAGCAACCTTCCCTCTAGTCTATCTTGGTTGTGTGGTATGGATGGTTAAATGGGGATTTTGTAGGCATTAAATCCGTCTTCACCCAATGGCCATGAATTATGAACTGATTGCAACAAAAATTTGAGGTTGATGGTACGTCCTGTTTTAGTCTGTTTCTGTCATGGGAATGGCTTAGAGATGGATAATTTAATGTAAAGGATTTTAGGACATATTTTTGTTACAGGACAGGATGAAAGACTAATGGCTCAAATGTCAGTTCTTTGTTGTTTGAAGGCAACATTAAAGGTAATACTGCCTTAAAATGTGCAGTCCAGTTTCCATCAACAGAACTGCTTTGTCACCTAACTCATTTTGCAAATTTCTCAAAAGGCAAGTAAATGCTTTTTTCATCTTTCTTCTTTATAGCCTAATGAAAAAGATATCATAGTGAACAGTTACGTGAAATAATCTAATGGGGGATTTAGTTGCATAAACACTAATATCTAACAGCATGTGAGATGACACCAGATTACTGGAAATATGTACCTTTCTGAAGAAGTAGCTGTCAGGTACTCCCATAGTGTCTGCATTTAGAGAACTGAAACCAACCCTAAAACTTACTCTACCTTGCAACTTGATGTGCACAATTTTTACATCCTTGATGGATTATATTATTTCAGGTGATGAAACCTTCTAGGTAACTTCACATATTGGTCTATTGCCCCCAGTGACAACTGCCCAGTCTGCCCTCATCCTCTCTTTGCTTTTTTTCCTCTGCTCTTCCTTTTACCTTTTCTTCCTTCTTCACTCCTGCCCTTCTTCTGTAGGACAAAACTCTTTGAGTATTTTCATATGGCCAGGAAGCCTAAATTTTACCCAAACCTTCTGATGATGATGCCAGACTTTATATCCCGCTTATATTCCAAAAAGTGCTACCAAGACCTTAATTTGTTTCATCTGGAATATGTGTTTGATAAACTGACATATATTGGCATTTTGACAACATTTGTGTCAGTATTGTGCTCTTGCTCAGAGGTGTACGATAGATTATCCTCTAGCACCTACTGTTGCCTTAAACTACTAACTGTAACTTTAGGCCTTGTTTTTCTCTAGTTTATTGAAGATCTATCAGCTTCTTCTCTGTGTTGCCTCCTAAATATCTGTCTGCAATGTATCAGTGAAGAATCTTAAAATCTTCCTGTTGAGCTCTTTCAAGTTATTTTAATCAACCTCTATTACTAGGTATTCTGTTTTATCTTCCTGTTTTCCCAAGAAAGTGATCTTTCTAGATTAGTCATGAACAAGTACTTCTCCTTCTGATGATTGCTGATACATTTTTCTGTAATTGATATAATCACTTCCAAATTCACACACACACAAAACTGTTCTCCACTCTTCTACATAAAAATCCCACATTTTTCTGTGTTTTTTTCTTTCTCCAGCACATACACCTATATATACCACACATTTGCATTGCACATGATTCAATTTTTGTGTTTTATTCATGGCAATGAAGGGGTCCTACTAATGTTTGCAACTTTCCTATTTCTTCATCCATTTTATATATAGGAGAGTGTTTACTGTTTTCTTTTTTTCTTGCCCTCAGTATCCCTGATCCCTCACTTTACTTTCCAGGCCATGTCCATCTTTGAGGAATTGTTTCCATTCTACGACATTAACAAACAATACTTTTTCTCCTTTGTTGCATCTAGTGTTGGAACATAAGCCTGAATATAGGTGAAGCTAAAGTCTAGAACCAATTATTCTCTTTCTGTTATGCAGATTAGACTCATGCTGCTGCCTGGTTATTATTTCCTGATTTAGAGATTATGATAATCCATCAAATTTCTTTGTTTTCTGTACATCCTGTCTTCTGACTGATCTCACATACCATTTTCATCTTTAAAGCTGGTTTATTTTGTTGTTTTTTAACCCAGAAGCAACTCAGCTCAGCACAACCAAGCAGCCCTCACTGCCACTGTGGGGTGGTGGAAGGAAATGGAAGAAGTTAAGTATATATATATTGAGTAATAAAGACAATTTTAATAGCAAAAGCTGTGCACGAAAGGACAAAACATCAAGAAATTAATCCTCCACTTTCCATAGGCAGGCAGATGTTCAGTCATCTCTAGGAAAACAGGGCTCTGTCACCTCTACAAGTGACTTGGGAAGACAAACACTGTCAATCCAAATGACTCCCCTTCCTCCATTTTCTCCCAGGTTTACATGCTGAACATGAACATGAACATGACACCAAATGGCCTGGGATGTCCCTTTGATCAGTTGGGGTCAGCTCTCCCAGCTGTGCCCCCTCACAACTTCTTGCACACCCCCAGCCTTCTCACTGACGGGGTGGGTTGAGAGGCTGAAAAGGACTCGACTCCGTGCAAACACTGCCCAGCAGTAGATAAATCATCCCTGAATTACTGTTTTCAGCATGAATCTAAAACACAACCCTGTGTAGCAGCCACTGTGAGGAATATTAACTGTGCCCCAGCCAAAACCAGAGCACAATTTCTCAAGTATTTAAGGCCAGCTATATTGATATTATACCACAGAAACGAGTCAGTTTCTAAACCAGCATTTCTGGTGGTGGATAAAACTCTCATGCTGAATAATTCTTGAGGTGTGTGTTCCGTTCTTATTCTTGTATGACTGTTTTATGATTTTCATCAATAAATAAAAATGCCACTGGATTTCTTGCTACTATTTTTTTTTTCCTCACGGAGATTTTTACATTTTTAAAGACAATATTGTAATATTAGTTCTGCATCAAAATATTTTACAGCATTTGTCACAGTCAAATCATTTACCAAAGAAGAGGATCTATGAGATTTAATTCAAACTAAATACAATAGAAATAGTCTTATGTGAAAATCCAGACTGACATCAAAACTGAGTCTTTGTGCTTCTTTTATGAACTTCAGAATTGAATAATAATATACAGAACAAAAATGTTAGCAATAGAATATGTTTTAAAATATGTTAGAGACTCAAATAGCCAAACATTTATCCTACAATTTCACATTTTTATCAAACTAAACTGAACAGCATAATGTGCATCCTATTCTGTCAATCACACAAACTTTCCTTTTAGGCAAAAGGAATATCTTTGTTGACACCTTTTTTCTTCATTCCTTGTACAATGAATATAGAGATATAGATACATGTATGTGCATCTGTGCATATGTGTGACCTTTACTCCTCAAGGCTGCAGTATATATATATTTCTAGATCCATCTGGCCACAGTTAAAGCCATTAAATATATGTATAGTATTTACTTGAAAAACCAGTTAGGGAAGGTGAAAGGTTTTAAGAGCTTTATATTTCTCTTAACTTGATTCAGGTAGATATATTTTATGTAAACAAATTGATTTTGGCAAATATCTTTTAAAAGCAAAGAAAAAACAATGATGACCAACTTTACATATAGAGATATACACAGAGAAATATATATGATGAGAAGAATTCTGCTTTCAAGAAAATAAAAGAACACGATTACTACTAAATAGCTTTTTTTTCCAAGATAAATCAGATCTCATACAAACACTTTCCTCTATTCATTAATCATTAATATCCATATTGGAAAAAAATAGAGAACTATATAGGAAAGAAAAATTCCTTATGAAATATACTGGTTTCAATTTCTATTTTAAATTTAGAAAAAAATAAAAGAGGAAAAATAATTTAACTCTTTGGCAGCAATAACTGTGAATTTTAAAGGAAACATGTCAGTTACAGATAATATATCAGGCTGTTCGATGTACCATTCTATTTCTTCTGAATAGACCTAGAAAATAATAAATATTTCCTATTTTGAATTTCCTTTCTTACTTTACTGCTTCTTTCTCTTACTGTAATGTTTCACTCATCTACTGCTCTTGGGATATGAACTTCCTAAACATGTCCAGCAATGACTGCATTTTTGTTTATACTTCCAAATGGACACATCCAAAGAAGCAAAACAAAACAAAACAAAACAAAACAAAACAAAAAAAAAAGGCGATAGTCACATGGTGTTTTGAGTTTAAAAGATAGACTTGTCTTCTCCTGGGCTAAATTAGAAACTACTATTGTTTTCCAGTTAAAAATCTATCAATTTAGCACTTGTGTACATTCAGTTCTGCAAATTATAGGGGATTGTGCACAACATATATAAATGTGGG
This sequence comes from Leptocoma aspasia, assembly GCA_013399835.1. Classification (NCBI taxonomy): domain Eukaryota; kingdom Metazoa; phylum Chordata; class Aves; order Passeriformes; family Nectariniidae; genus Leptocoma; species Leptocoma aspasia. The sequence goes on from VXAX01002774.1 coordinate 109,022, forward strand.
TCTCTGAAAGGCAGAGTTAACAATATTAAGTATTTAACTTTAAATTGGTTAAAATTATTTATTTGCAATTATTCCCACCGGGGATTTGGTTTGGTTTTGGTTGGTTTTTTTTTTTTTTTCTGGGGTGGGGGACTGTTGGGTGGTTATGTTGGTTTGCTTGTTGGTTTTTTTTTCTGATTTAAGGTTTCTGTGTGTTTAACTATTTGTGTCATTCCACTATGTGATAATAATCAATTGACAAGTTCAGTCTTCCTACAACAATATGGATGAATATTTCCCCTCTGAGAGGAAGGTTTCTTCTGTGAACTCTGCAGCCAAGTAAATATCTCACACAGCTGAGATGCTTGTATGTAAATTTGAAAAAGAAGACAAGGATCATGTTTCAACATTTCAGGTAAATGGAGTAAGAAGATTTTAAGCATCCCATCTTACCACGCATTCATCAATTAAAAAAAAAAAATCGTGACTTAATATCATGTATACCTTTTAAGTATGCAACCCCTACCTAAAAGTGAGGTTATTTTGAATAATTTATGATTCTGAAATGATTATGTCCCCATCAGTTTAACTCCCTTTGAACTGACTATACTAACTATACTAAATCTTAACAGAATAAAGCCTTCCTGATGGTCTTCCCCAATGAATTTTTAAGGCAGTGACTTTGAGTGGCAAGGCAAGATATTCACACTGCCTACTAGCTACTCTCAAGAGAATGCTTCGTCCCTGTTCCTTGCAACCATGGCAGGTGTGGGTCCTGTTTTACTTACAGCTGATAACTCTATTTACCACACTGGACTCTGCACTTGCCTGGCCTTGCTCCAGTCAATGTCATGAAGTTCCTACAACAAAATCAGGGGCGTTTTAATATCATCACATGTACAGAGAAATTAAAAATTTAAATATAGAATTTGTTTTAAAAATATTAAGAACCTAGTAGGAAGTTTTCTGTAAAGTTGCAATATTTATTAACAGGAGAGATCTACAGAAATAATTTCACCCACCATAGTTACAAAGCTAAAAATGGTAGAATTTTTACTAGAATAATTGACTAATGTAATATTTTAATCCATTCTGCCTTTATAGAATATAAAAGATGAGACATGAAGAAACGCTTCTGACAAACTTTATTAGGACTTTGTGAAAGGACTGAACTCTAAGCATTTTCTTGCCTACCTCCATGGCAGCAAAAACTCTTCCCATTGTTATGAAGACTGAGAAATATATATGTTGTCATTTTTGAGGACTGAATTGGAAGAACCTTCTCTTTTCTGGTTTGTTACAAGGTGAAGGAAGATACTTCACAACCAGATAACTAAACATGGCTCAATTTATACTCTTCTAAATAAAAACCAAGTTTCTAACAACTCAGAATATGGCTCAGAGTATTTGCAATGCAGAAGTATGTACCAAGATTGATCACCTTCAGAATCAATAAAAAGAAAAAACCAGAAATTTCAGTATGTACTTTTTCTTATCTCAAAATGCAAACTCTTACTCCAAAGGTGTGATTTTTTTCCCCACTAAATTTAAAGGAATTTTATAGTAGTCATCTCAGTGTAGGTAGTAACACAGTACAGCAAGCAAAGTTAGGTAAAATTTATCTCCTTCTCTGACTCCAGAATTTTGATACACCCACCATATGTTGTGCCTGAACAGATTCCGTTTCCATCTCCTCTTGAGCATTATGCTTTGAGTTTTTTCTTTTGTGTTTGTGAGCATATTGGAAGGTGTCATAATGCACAAAGCTAACTTGGGGATCAAGACTTTCTACCACTAACAAAATTATTCTCTGACTGTGAATTCACAGAGATACATTCAAGTCTTTTACATGGTTTTACACTGTTCTTATACAGACACAGATCTGAGGGTGTCTCCCATAAACTGGCCAAACAATATAGACTCAAAAGGCTTACCAACAAATGAGAAAAAGTCACAGCTGCTCTGAGACGTATGACGATGATGAAAATTTCATCATGACTGGGAGAAACTTGACATTTATTTCTTATAATAATATTGGGTCATGATAGTAATAGAAGCATGTGGAAGAATCACCAGCAAATGATTAAAATTGCAAATGGGATAAAAAGGAAGTGTTTTGTGGATGCAAATACTGTGGTTTGGGAAGTTCAAAGGATGAAAGCCTAAGGTGTGACTTTGTTCCCCTTTTTTTCATACAGTTAGCCTTCCTCAAGTTTTGTTGATCCACTATTTGTCTAAAAAGGTGTATTTATATCTAAAACATAAATAAATCTTGAAGTATGTCCAAGGGATTTTATGGACAATTCTCTTTCATAAAGAGAACCAAAACACCTTTCTAGTATTTTGTTTATATCAAAAGGTACATTTTAAAACATAAATCTCCCATTCTTGCATTTCATATGGATTGGTAAATGGTGAAACCTGCACAGATGTCTATATATACACATATAGGTACTATAATATTGCACATCTTCTTCTATTAATCTACTCAACTACTCCTAATGTTATGCTGTCAGCATCAAATAGTGCTAATAAACATAAACGACATTGCCTTGTGGGATTATTAGAAGAGTGATGATTTAAAAAACTTGTAAATATATGAGCCCAATTTTAGTTAAAGGCATATGTGCTAGATCCAGGTATCAAAACAATCTTTTTCCCAGAAGATGATGAAAAATTAATATCTAAATCAAAGGCTCGATTTTTATTTTGTTGAAATTTAGCTTTGTTATTTATTTGCTGTTTTCTCATGCTCTCAAATACTTCCCAGCAGTCTCTTGTCATCATCCAGCATATGCCTCTTTCTTTTGCAAGTCTGTTGAGGTTGCATTTTTCCCCCCATGGTAAGGCTTATCTTAGCTGTACTGATGTTGTGTTTCTGAATCTGTTGGAAGTCTTGTCTCTCTCCAAATCCAAGAATTAAACCACACGTAAGATGTTGCTGCTGGACCACCACACTGATACATAAGTATGCATATCCCATGGTGGAGGAATCCAGACAATGCAGTTGTTATTTAGAAAAGCGAAGTAGATAATTTCACTTGAACATGCTAGTAAAAGCTGAAGTATACTAGAAAAGTTAAGGGTTTTAACAAGGGTGTAATTCTGAGCATTATACAAGATGTGGCAAGTGGCACTGCTTTGTAAGCTTGGTGCAGTGCTTGTTTTCTTTCATTTCCATTATTGCCATGGGAATATAGTTATTTCCAAAGTCCCATACACACAGTAACTAAATTCAGCAGCTGTGTGAAAGGTTAAGTGTAAGGCAAATGGATTTCTACGTTACTGTCTCAAGGACATAGGATAGGGCAAACCCTTCACAATCCAGCCAGAGAGTAATCAATATTGAGCATGCAGACGGTCCTACAGAGCTCGTAGAATATAAATAGAAGTCTAGTTTTAAAATCCTTCCTTATTGAAATAGCTACCTCCTGCCCTGGGATTACAGTACCCGATTTCTTTGGACACAGTAGATGTGCCTGCCTGCCTTAGTCACGATTTTTCAAGATACAGGAAACAATCCTTAGAATATTAGCATTCTTTCCTTAAGATATAATGTGTACTTAACAACTACTCCCATGACTAAGAAAAACAGAACTAAGTAGAACTTGATTTCATAAGTCATATAAGCATTTTTGTGAGAATGTTTTAATTAGCACAATTATAAGCCCGAAGTATTTTTAGTTTGTGAAAATGGATAGCTATCTTGTTTAGGAATAGGTTTTTATTATTGTAGTATGCAAATAAGGTCAGTAATTGTATAGCTGTTGATAAAATTCTGTCATGCTTAAAGTAGGGGAAGTAGCATTATAGTTATGTTGACTTTTAATAGGATAAAGGAAAAGAATCTGGCCTGAGATGTTAGAATATATCAGTCCCTATAACTTAGGTCAGCAAAAATATTGAGCATTCAAGAGCTAATCAGTTCTGACTTCAAGGATCTACAGTCAAAATTTTTATTCTAGGAATTTCAGTTTACTTTTTGAAGGCAGCTAAAATCTTTTAACTCATGTTTTCAGTGCTGGAGGACTTTAGGGATCAAAGTATTTATCGTCATTTTCAGTTGTCTGTTATTGATGATTATGCAAAATAATTCAGTTTTTGTTAACATCTACAATATCTACAGGGAGATGAAGGAACAAAGTATTTCTTCATCTGTGTAGGCCTGAAGCTTGATCTGGTCATCTTGAGTTCTATCACATATTGAAATACAGACCTTATACAAAATCATATGAGAAGAAAGGAACAATCCAGGTTATTTAACTCACATGTTAAGGATAGTCTACCTACCCAGGACACAGAATTCCAGTTTTCTTTCATCACACACTTCACATTCATGGCACAGTTCTTCTTCTGTAAAGAGCATTTTGCTTATCAAGTTACTATGTTTTGCACAAAAAATTGAAATATCCTAGAGGCAGAAGCATTCAAATTACTTCTTTGTTGGTAATTCTCTAATTTGAAATTAGATATTCAGGAAAACAAACATTTAAAACAAGGCATTTTCCTAAAAAATATTGCATAATATAGTCAGGTGAAAAGCTTAAATGCTTCATAAAGCCATACTTGAATGAACAACAGTGAATAGCTAAAAATCATACATAGTAATTTTGTATCCAAAGATTCAAAATAATGTCAACATTGTAAAAAATCCCCTGAAGTAATAACCAGAAGATCGTAGGTTTTCTATAGTTTCTTAGAACTTTGTTTACAAGTACTACTTACAGGAAGACTGACCAGCTGTCTCTGAAACAGCTCTGCGCTGCAGTGTGAAACAGATTTGAGGCTTTCTCATTTGTTTTGCATTCTCTGAGGCTGTCAGCTTGTGTGAGCTTTTTTATTTTGTCTTCCTCAGACCATCTTTTTAAAATGTGCATTACTTATTTAGAATTTCTTAAAAATGCATGTCACTGAGTTGAAAAACTCCTTCAGGTTCATAGCTGTGAAAAGTCAAACAAGGCAGAAAGTCTAAGCCTAAAGTATCTTCAAACATTTGGAGAATTCTAGGCAATCCAGGGACATAAAGTGATTAATATTTAATTATGTAATAAACATGGGAAAAAAGGCTTTACTTCTGCAGTGACTACTATGTGTGTGATATGAGTGGGTTCCGTGACAATACTAAGTACCTAGAGGAGGAAGATAGAACTGCAGTGAAAATACAGATTTCACTCTTTTTCATTCTTTTCCACCAAGCTGAGAACAGAGACCAGATTGTATCTACTTAAAAGGCAGTTAAAGATGTCAGTGCTGAGCTAGGTTATTTAAGCCACCCTTTGGAACTTCTACATCAAATAAATCTTGAACAGAGGATACGTCTAAAACTGCAAATAGTTTTGCTTCCTGCTTGTTTTATTCAACCCTAAGATAAATTAAATTTAGGCAAAATTACAGTTAAGACACTCTACAAAACAATGAAGGTCATATGGATAAATTGGTAGATATTTCAAGAACAACAGCATAATCCAGCAAAGCACTTAGACTATTTTAAAATAGTCCATGGATGCAGACGTTCAAGAGTGCCATGTAGGAGTCTCCTCTAGCCTCCAAAGACAGCTCTGCCCCCTCATCATGCATCAGGCCTCAAACTGACCCTTTTCTGGCACATGAAATTGTTCTGGAATAAATGTTCACACCTATCTGCCTAGAACACAGATTAGAACAACAGTTGCACCCTGTGAAAAGGCATAAAATAATCTTCCCTTCATATAACTTTCTAGAAAAGTCCAAATATCTAGCCAAACTTAAACCATGTTCCCTCAATCAGGCTACTGACCAAGACAGTAGGACAGTAACGAGATGGTAATCAAACCACTTGTTAAGGAAGTAAGGAGATTTAGGATTTTGCAAAAGTAGTCTAAGGCTCGGTCTTCAGTCAGCTCTGTATAAAACTTGTCCTCACAATTATTTTGGAAGTTATACCCCTTGACTGTCAGAAGTCCTTGCTCCTCTAGAACAGTGAATACAGGCTAGACACAAGCAAAAAAGCATTTTGTTCTCTGAGCTGCTGCTGGATTTTTCTGCAGCAATTCTCAAAAATTACAGGAAAAGTACATGCACTTTGTCAAGGCTGATCTTACTCCTGTGCTGTCATTAAAAAGGCAGGCGTCAACTTTGCCAGCCAGCACCCTGGTGTTAAGTGAAAGACTAATACCTACCTTAATGGAAAGACATTTCTAAGAACTGTAGGAATCTTATCTTCAAGCAAAATGGGGTAACATTGACAGTGGTAGGCAGATTTATAAATCACATAAACTCAATTACTTTCTGGATCTCGGATTTTTAGGAATATTTGTCTTTTTTATCTCTCTGTTGGCATTTTGGCTAATGTAGATATCTCAGCACACAACAAGCAGTGTGTAATAGATCTCCAACTTGTTATTCCATCTTCCTAATATATTCTGCATTTCTTGTCAAAATCTGTGTCAGTACTGGGAAAGGTTTGTTTCCAGAATCAGATAATTCCCTTTTAGCTATTTGGCCTCATATTCAGCTCTTCTTTCTGCTGAAACCTGCATCCCATTTACAATTTATTCCCACCGTTTTCAGTAGAGGTCTTCACACATATGGAGGCTGAAGAACCTTCAGAACAGCAATGTTATATGTTAAGTTAAATCATTGGAAACATAAATTGTTCTAATTCATTCTTAAGTACATCTATAGATGTTTAATTCAGAAAGCTTTCTGGCTTGTTAACAGTTATCACATACCTAGTTTGGAATGAAAAATATAAATTTAGAGTTGCTGTAACAAATACCTACCCAGGATGCCCACATAGTTCTAATTGTTGTCAGAACTGCAATCGCAGAAGCAATACAAAAAATCCTTTCAAAGAACACCAAACAACTTGCAGTGGGACCTTTTCTGCAAGCAAGGCTCTCTGGCCGAGACAAAAGTCAGTGTTCTCAGCTATACATGAATTTAAAAATTTACAAAACCATGTAAATAAATTGCTATTACAGAACTGAATGTTAGCTTTGGTAAAGGCCAACTTTCATACCAGTTCTGGTACCTATTTAAAGAAAATGGTATTCTGTTTTTCATGGCAGTCAGTTGGAGAATATCAGTCAGTCCAAACAGATGTTACTGTCTTGTAGTCTCCCTCTTTTGGATAGGCAGATTGAATCCAGGAAACAGAAGGCAAGAGAAAGGACAAGCCATCTGGCTACATGAGAGTGTAGCATTACTGAAGACTACTGAAGTATTATTCTAAAACCTCATAACTTGATAGTGAACACAGAATAAGGAATATCATGCCCAAATCCTTCAAAATTAGGGGAATTTAGTTTAGCAGGGGTATTTACATTAAACCTTTTCAACAAGACCTGGTATAACAGGGTGCAGAGTTGCTTCAGTTCAAAGGAAAAGCTGAATAGGCTGTTGGAAAATGATTAAAGGAACTGTATTCCCATCTCTAGAATTATGCAAATAACAATAATTTTAGCTTTTGTTGGGTGCATGAGATGTATTTAAGCATAAAATATTTCTTAATCCACAGAGAATTCCATTTGTAGAAATAAGCATCAAGAAGACATTTTTAGGATACTTCAATTTATACAAAGTAAAGCATAGTTAAACTATAAAATGCACCGTGTATAGTGAAGAGCCTTCAGAGAATTCTGTTCAGCTTGAAGACTTTACTATTTTTCTTCAGATAGTTTTAATTTGTTGGGTTTTTTTTAACTAAGATATTTTAAATGTAGGATACCCTTGCCGAAGAACAAAAATATGTACTTTCTCTGATTAAAGGATCTTTTTTCCTAGAGTGTTCTCTCATGGTTTTTTTTCATTGACAGGGGTGGATTTCAGTTTGTCAAAAATAATTGGTTAGCATGATGTCTGTTGGCTCAGATGTGATGACTGAAATTAAAGGCAGTAACAAACAACTTGTATTAAACTCATTATTATAAAAGTATATGAATGTCAGGTTTTATATTTTGAATGTAATGCACAGTTCAGTGTTTGAAAAATATGGAAATGAAATGTGAACAATGCCCACTAAGGCAGAACGTAATGTTTTAATATACAGTCAGTTAATGTCTTGTTGACCACTTTCAAAGCGTCAAAGAACTCTCATGGTGGAGCGGAGCCACAAGAAAAAAGACCATTTTCCCAAACTTGGGCCTTATGAAGTTTAATCTGGCACAAAAAGGCTTCTACTGACCATGAGCCTATTGTCTTGTGAGCTGCATACCAAGAGGAAGAAAGACCTAGTGCTTCTGAATTTAAGGGATCTTGGTTTAAATCTTTCCCCCTGCTTTTTCATCTGTTTCTCTGCAGCCTTGTAAACATCTGCAGACTTGGTAGTTTTGTAAATAAAATAACTATGCATGGGTAAAAGAGACCTTGACACTTCAGAAAGGATTCCACAATTATCTGCATAAAAATAATGTATCAGTTTGAAACACTGAAGCAAATTTCTGTCTGAAAGCCTTTCCTTCCAGGGTTTAGGTGCCTAACTGAGTTTTGGTAGTTTTCTTATATTGATTCAGGAGTCATAAATCAAACTCATGGCTAGAAGCTGAAGAGGAGAAATATTTTTTATTTTACAAATAACATAAATTCAGAAATAATTTCTGGGGTGATATTTATTTTGTTAAAAATTATTCTTTACTTGTAATCGAAAAAAATCACCACATCCTGTAAATATAAGAAAACATGTTTCTTTGCTTAGATTTGGTGTTGTCACAAATGCAAGAAGAAAAAGCAAGAGTAAAATAATTCAATTTTTTCTCTGGTAGGGAAATCTAATATAAACGTATAACTCTTTATCAATGTCTGTCTTTAATTATAGCAACAATATGACAATAAACTCAAAAAAATCCCCAAGAAAACCTTCTTACATAAACTTAATCTCAATGACAATTATCTCATTCATTTTGCTTACCATTGCTCTTGCAATTACCATGTTTTTCCATCTCTAACACATTTTCAGAATGAACTGACTTTGAATTATGAAAGCTTATTTCACCTGAAAATTAGCGTAAAGGTACATTGAACCTCATTCTGTGGTGTTGCACTCTACATGTTCACTTTTTTTCAGGCCATGCATATTTATTCATTTCTTCTAGTGAAGTTGTCGCAGTTCAGTTTAGTTCAAAATCTCCTTAGATACAAATTTATTCTCTCATCCACAGATAATGAATTTTTATTTATCATGTCTACCTAGAAACAGGTAAACAATAGCATTTTAAAGCTGTCAAAGGCTTTGAGACTGCAGAATCCACTTACTGCAGTTCTTGCCCTTTGACTGTGTATCTCAATCTTTGCAGTTGTTTTTTTTTTTTTTGCAATACTAATTTGCTACAGAACACCTAGGCTCAAAGATGTAGTTCCAACAGGCTTACAACAGCAGGTTGCACTCAATAGAACAATTGAGAAGCCTGTCTGGTCTTTAGAAGTGATTTTGAGGTCACATCAGAAGTTGCTGTCTTCTGCACATATGTTTGGGTTCCGAGGTGCAGCATACTTTGAGAAATGTGAACACGTGTTCCTGCATTTTTATAAGTAAAAGTGATTTTATTTTGATTTAGCTATGTGTTTGAACCTTTTCTGGCCCTTTAATTAATCAAAAGGCAGAGCAAAGGACTGAAAATATGGACTTTTCATGCACCAAATATGTAGAAGAGCAAAGGGGGAAATGAATGTTACAAAAGATGACTGAAAACTAGGAGAAATAGGAAAACAAATGTAATAAAGGATATATAGGGAAAAAATGCTTATCAGACAAGGAATAGGAAAAATACTGCATAACAGGATGATGCAAGATATAATCTGGAAGAGAAATTATGTCGTGTATGGTGTTGTATAACTTGACTTCCGCAAGGAATTTGCACAATATCCCATATTATCCTTATAGCAAAAGTGATCCAATGTGGACTGAGTAAATGGAAAATGAGATGAGCAAAAAACCGGCTAGTCCATCATGATCAAAGTTGATCATCACTGTACTGTGACACTAATAGAAGACTCACTCATAAATGGTGTTTCCCCTCAAGAATCAGTACTTAAGCCACCGCTGATGAATGTGTATACTAAAAACTTGAATGATGGCATGGAGAGCACTCTGAGCAGCTTTGCAGACAGTGACACATACAGGGCAGCAGTCAGTATGCTGGAGAGTAGAGCTGCTATTCAAATGGACTACAACAGGCTGGAGGAAGGACTGACATAAATCTCATGAAATTCAGAAATAGAAAATGATAAATCATGCATCTGGGTGGGAATAATCCCATACACCAGTACAGGTTAGAGACTGACTGTCTAGAAACATTTTTGCAGAAGTGGACTTTGGGGCTCTAGCAGATGAGTAGAAATTTGAGCCACCATTGAATCCTTGCAACAAAGATGGTTACCAGCATCTCGGGCTGCATTAATGAGGTGGCTGCCTGTAAGATGGCAGAAATTACTTTTTTCCATCTATTTACTACTTGTGAGGTTACATCTGGAGTGTGACATCTAATTTTGAACTCCCTTGCACAACATAAAAAGACATCGATGTAGTGGAGTGCATCCAGCATGAAGCTAGCCAATGTTCATGGGACTGAAAAGCCTAAAGCACAAGGAAAGGGAAGTTCAAAGTTGGAAAGAGAAAAGAAAAGGGAGATATTAATGCTTATACCTAAGAGCAGAGCTTGTGGAGGTTGTCCCAGAATCTTCTTAGATGTGTGTAACAACAGGGTAGGAAGCAAGAGACTATAGTTAACAACAAGGGATATTCTCAATTGATGCAGGAAGCAAGAGCTATCAAAGGTAGTGGAATACATGGTAGGGTTTCTGAGATACATGTGGAATTTCCACCACTGGTGATACACAAACTTTGGAAGGGCAAGGCCCTCAACAGCTTGATAGAAGTGACCCAGCTTTAAGCAGCGGATTTGTGATGGGCTAACTTTGTGCAGCAGTGAGATATCTACCCACAGGGAAAACTTTGACAAAACACTTATGGATCTAAATAAAGATGAGGAGATCACTTAGCAATTACCATCATGTGCAAAATGAACTTGGGTAAATTAATTTATTGTTAATTAAGATAGATTTTTTGGTGAGAAAAAAGATTAAAAATTACAACACCGTCCCCTGCACCCTCATCCCTTGTTTCAAAGTCTCATTTCGCTCCTTCCATTCCCATTGTGTCCTACAGTGGATCTGTTTTGGAGATGGTCCCTTCTAACTTAAATTACTCTGTGATTTTGTGACCCAGTGTTAGTGGCAAGCAAATGGAAAGATGAAATAGACTTACACACACAACAGTAACAACTTTATGGTACAGGTGGGTGTATGGGAACATGGACAAGGAGGAGGGAGAATAAAAAGGAAGAGCTGCTCATCAGCCTTGTTTCAGTGTATATATGACTACAACAGTAGTCCTTATCATGGTGAAACTGCAGGAGATCATTTGTGTAGCTGTGACTGCAGATAAAATGTGCAAATAATACGGTTTAATAATAAAACACATACTATGGAATAGTCAGAATTGCAATATCTTAATATTTTCAGATAGCAGTGTTGATAATTTGTAAACAAGTTTTCATTAACTTGACAGGATGATTTGCAGGACTGATTAATGCATTGAATAAGTAAATAGATAGGGTTCTATGTTTCATGATGAATTGATGCAGAAAAAGTATGTATGTATAGACATAAAGACATTATCCTAAAAGTTATCAGTGACTGTTTGATGTATTTATCACAGTTTTAGTGGATCTATGCCATAGGAGGCTGCATCAGCACAATGCAAATCTTTTTTATAAACAGAAGTATAGTAACAAAGAAAAAAATAAGTGTTGGTAAAAATAGTTTCTTTTTTGAAGTACCACTATTGTCTCTGATCTTTGTTAAAAATAAATGCAATCAATCTGAACTTTATCTCTTTCCAGATTTCGCAGAAAGTATGGTTCTCATAAAATAGGTAATAGCAGTGCTCTTCTTTAGCTTAGCTCTAGTCACTACTGTGATTCTCAATTTGATACTGCCCTCCAGGGAAATACCCACACACTTGTCATTTGGGCTAGGAGTGCAGTCATCACTACAGAGAACCATTTCTCATGCTTGTCACTCAGCTCTTGAAAGGATACGCATCCACATATTGTGTATCACATACATTCCGCACACCATAAACAATTACCTCACACTTTCGATCTGCACAGAAAAAGATGACTATTTGCAGAGCTTCATATTGGAATTTAAATTGAAATAATGTCCAGACAACCTAGAAAATGCTTAGCTCTTGAAACTAGTTTAAATGCATTCTGTGTAACACTGAAATTAATGCTTGCAATCTATTTATTACAAAATTTCATAAACTAAGTTTTCTTATGCATTACTTTTATTTTATTGAGACTTTGTGCTCACAGGAATATTTAAAATAGTTTTAAAAATAAAATACCACTGTCCAAGGAATTCCATGTTTTTTTGCTGAATACATGGGCTTTGTATAATTTGCCTAATAAGCTGAATGTATTCATATGTTAATAAATTTGACTTATTGATGTTTATTTGACAAAGCAGTTATTTGCATAGAGACTTCTACAGCTGCAAGATATTTAGGTCTCATGAGATTAGTGTTTTTTAAAAATAGAGAAAGAAAAAAATATGACAACTCCTTATGGAAAATGGACATCAAAGGTTACTCTGTTCAAGAATAGTGTTGAAAACTCCATTCACACTGGGGGAAACAATGGAAGTTTTATTACAACCCTTCAAAAATGCAGACCACTTTTGCATTGACTTCTCACAGAGAGTAATTAATCTGCCTAAAAATCTATTCAAAAGAGATATATTATAACTTATTTTACATTTACTTCTACATACAATATCTTCATCATCTTGGACTTGGATGGCTGTATTCTGTGATTTTACTTTTACTATGAAAAGAGATTTCCATCTTTTCTACTTTCATTCCAAGAATATAGGACACAAAGCAGTATGGTGCTTCATATGAAGCTGGGGTGAAGCTAGAGTGTTCATTATAAATAATTTATTTTACAACTGAACCTAAATCTTTTCACAACTACTCTTTCACTTCTATTTTCTACCCATTTTTCTCTTCCTTCCCAATATCTTTATTATTTTCAAATTACATAAGTGAACAAATATGCTACTCCACACCTTAGCTTTCACTTCTCATTTTTTGCACACAGTTTTCTGTTGTTTAGTCCAATCTCAGCAGATACAAAGTTACATTTCATGAACATTCAAAACCACATAGCAGGTTTTTGCACAGTACAGCTGTATCCTTTTGTCTCCTTAAATTTACTCATGAGAAACTGAAAAGCTCTATGTCAGTTAGGACCACAAAGCATTATGAGATGGTTAAAATATTTTGCTACCAATTTGGAGTAATTACAGTTACCCTAATAGCAGTTATTCAATAAGCAAAAATAGAGAGTAGAGTTCCATCCTTTCTAATGTTCAGTATTTTTTTGCCCACACTCAGATGCTTATGTTTCTCTTGATTACACTGATCACTAAACTTGCTATCATTTATACTGTTAGTGGTATTAAGACCTGTGTTTTCATCTTTCTTCCAGCATTTGACTATAAGACTGTAGGAATTTACTTTAACTGATTAATAGGGTTACTTATGATGCTACATAATCTGTGTACAAAGTAGATATAAATCTCTCTACAGAATATGGTGTAATTCCAGAATGATGTGCATTATAAAATCACAGAACTACTCTTTCAAGATGAATATAAGTAGGAAATTACTTATTTCATCTTAGTGCCTAGTTTTCATTAGACCTCTCTTAAACACATCCAAAGACAATGAAGTTGGCATTCTATAACTTTGAAACTAGGACTTAATCCCAAACACACATAACACACCCAGGTAACCCATATGTTCATAATACTTTATTTCAAAAATAGTGAATTATTTATATTTGTATTTGTTGTGTAAACAAAATGCATAAATGCGTCATTTCTACTAACAATATCGAGGAAAAATTGTCATTTACATCTTAAAAAGTGGAATCTAGAGAAGGTATTTTAAATGTTAATATTAAGGAAAATGGATGTTTGAATAACAAACAGGAAAGTCTTTTTATGATGTTAAAGATAAAACTTCTGCAATAAGGTTTTTGCATTTATTGTTAAACTAATCTTGCACCATTTTGAGTCTGGGTGGAACCAAATATCATCCTGTCTTGTACAAAAGATAGTGTTGCCAGCAGGGCCAGGGCAGTGATTATCCCCCTATACTCGGCACTGGTGAGGCTGCACCTTTAGTGCTGCGTCCAGTTCTGGGCCCCTCACTACAAGACATTGGGGTGTTGGAGCATGTCCAGAGAAGGGAAAAAGCTTCTTCCTAAGAAGCTGGTGAGGGATCTGGAGCATAAGTCTTATGAGGAGCAGCTGAAGGAGCTGGGGTTCTTTAGCCTGAAGAAAAGTACATTCGGGGGGGACCTTATTGCTCTCCACAGCTACGTGAAAGGAGGTTGTTGCAATATAGGGGTTGGTATATTCTCCCAAACAACAAAAGATAGGGCAAGAGGAAATTGCCTCAAGTTTCACCAAGAGAGGTTTAGATTGGATATTAGGAAAAAATTCTTCACTGAAAGGATGGTCAGACATTGATGATGATAAGTCCCTGTCCCTAGAGGCATTTAAAAGACCTGTAGATGGTGCTTAGGGACATCATTTTCTGGTGGACTTGACAGTGCTGGGTTTATGGCTGGACTTGATGATCTTGAGAATATTTTCCAACATAAATGAATCTTTGATTCTATGATTTTAAAACACACATGCCTTCTGTGGTTTTTTACTTCCATTGAAATCCGATACCAGACCTCTGTCAGAAACAGAAGAGACTGTATCGTATATTCAGGTTATTAAATCAGTTCTATTTTTCACATGTTGTAGAAGAGTGTGTTTACACTTCCAGATAATTTTCCAATGAAATATCTCAAAATATATTCAAATGTTAATCATGATTATTCAGAACAGTGAGAGAGAGATTTAAATAATGAACTAATTACCAAGAGGAAAAAACATTTCATGATCCCAAACTGAAAATGAAACAAGTTTCTTCTTAAGTCTAGTGATTATGTATACCTTCAAATAAGGTTTCAGTCCTGAAATAAGAAATTGTATTGGACAACAGGCATTTATTCAGACTTCATCATCACTGTGAACACCATCTAAGCTGATAATTTTATCTTTCACCCTTATTAATTTTAGCTATATTCTCATCCTCTTATGATGAGTGGTGTTGCAAGTCAATATAATTCTCTTTTAATTGGCATTTAGACATCATGTAAATCAAAAGTGTCTTTTTCTGATTCAGACTTGGTTTCATTTTGCATACACCACGGAGAGGTTTCAGTAAAACACACACACACACACACACACACACACACACACACACACACTCACTCACTCAGCTTCCTCAGCCCCCTTCCTCCTCCCTCCTTCTCTTCATGATGAAGGAAAAAAGGAGGGACACTTTTCATGTCTCCTTCAGTGAGTTAACCATGTTTTTTGCCTGTCTCACTTTGAGCATTTAACTGTCATAAGGGCAAAGCAAGGGCCTTTTCATACATTTTGAAATAATACATTGTCTCTTTGGAGATAGCACTGTCATTTGTTTTCATTTCACCAGCACGTCGCTGTTCAGATTGAAATATATATTAAGGGAAAGTCCACTTTCTGAGAAATGCAATGAAATGGATGAGTTTTCTTCAACTGCCTTTCATCTGAAACACAATCCTCTTACAACAAATAGTGTGATGGATTATAAAATACATTTTGAAATTCAATACTCTTTTGTTGCTTATATTATTGTAATTCTAGAGGAGAGCACAGGAGACAAGTTGTCTCCTTGTCAAAATTTCAGCTTCATTTTACAAGCTTGTCTATATTTATGTAATTTTCTCAGAAACAGTAATCTGAAACAGTGTATATAAATAGATAAAAATATGATTTTTCTTGTATCTATTCTTATGCTATATATTATTGAAAACTTTATTTCCCTGCAATAGCAGAGGGAAGGAGAATCAAATAGGCTTTTAGATTTATAGAACTCAACAGTCAAGAATACAGACAGGTTTGAATATGACTTACTATTTACCTGTCCATTTGAAGGCAATTGCTGAAATATAATTCATTCTATGGACAATGGCTGAATGTGTGCTGGTGTGGTTTGATGTCTTTACAAGTTCTCATTACCAAATGACAAAGGCTACAACAAAGAAAAATTTGAGTCATGGATATTTCAACGTCAGGCAATCCAAAGATTTTCCTATTACACATCTAAAGGGGTGTGATAAACCCTGATTTTGGTCCAGCACCAACAGAATGATGACTCACAGAATGCTTCAATGAAGCATGAAGCAAAACACATTTACAATGAGATTGTGAAAAAGTGTCAGTTATGTCTTTGTTGTTGGTTGTGGGCATTGTTGTTTCTGCAGTGGTTTGGTGGGTTTTGTTTGTTTGTTTCTTTATTAGTTAGTTAGTTAGTTAGTTTCTTTTTTGAGGGGGGTGGTTTTTTTTTTTTAAGATGACCATCCAGGAATGTCTGTAAACTTATCCAAAGCACATAGGCCTTGTATCGAGACAAGCAATAAATAAAATCTCTGGGAGTTCTTTTAGTTAAAAGAATTATTTGCAAATGGGCTTAATCCATCTGTTTTAGTTATTTCTACTTACACTTTCTTGAGTTTGTAGCTTATTTCCTGTTTTATCTGACTGTATCTGTTTACAAGAATAATCTCTTTTTTCCTGTCCTTAGTAAATATTCTTCTCATTGAACTGGTATTTGTTGGAACCCAGGGCACAGNAACAAAGAAAATCCAGAGCCCTGATCATTTTTCATCCTTGGCAAAGAACTCTCAGGGGAACCTCCTCCAAAGGGCCCAGGGGGTGGGTTCCCCTCTTGCTGGGACCCAAAAACTGGCCAATATTATATTAAGTTTTAACATTCACTAGAAGTTACATAAATTGTTCATAGATTAATGTGAGATCTCTCTGAAATTTTGCTGTTATGTTGAAAATGCATAGAAAGTGGAAATAATAATTTCCTAGATGTTATATATATGTGAACATGTATCTGCACTCATACAATAAATAAACATAATGTCAACTCTACAGAGATTTTTACATTTATTTAATGCCTCATCATCATAGGCAGGAAAACCTGCAAAAGTAGTCTATAGGAGAAAAGAGATTTAGAAAAGTTTTATGCCAAAGACAAAAAATTCTTTTGAAATTTACACAGATTCTCTTTTCTGAGTTGATGCCCACTTGGATTCCTTTGTTTTAGCCTATTGATGGCAAGTCATGTTCTACATTTGCAAAATAAAAGACTTCTCAAGACAGAAAAAAAAATTATCATCAGAATCATGCAGTTTTTCTTCCTCAGGAGAAACCTTAGCCAACAGAATACATAATTTGGTGTAGTGAGAGAAAACTTGGAGTAAGTGACCCTTCATTTTCATATGCATCTGTGATTCAAAATTTCTAATATAGCTGATATAATTTATCATCACCTTGGTTAAAAGTATCAGAGAATTTATGACAATATTTTGAGGCATCTGTATTCTTAATGCAATTCCAAAAAGTACATAACATTAAAAAATATATTTTATTTTTTAAAAACACCATCATTAAACATGGAAAAACCCCAATCCTGTCTTGTGTATTGGAAGCTGATATTTCTATCATACACAGCTTTTTTCTACATCTATTTATTTCACTTCAAATAGAGAGACTAAATTGTTTTTGAGGATAGTAGAAAAAAAAAGCTTTTAAAAATAAGCCTGGCAACCATTTTTAAACCATTCCAACACACTACATCTGTCAGAATCTCAAATTACTCTAAAATATTGCAGTAACATTCACAATAGTGATGAATGATCAAGTGGATACATTAGCTAAAATGAAAGGAGCAGCAAACATAAGCAAGATAAACTTAGTATATAATTACAGTCTGTGGTTGGACTAAAAGTCAAGAGGGTATGCAAAAAATTGTTATATCCTTGGATGTGTTTTGGGTGAATGTTTCTGGTCAATTCCTCCACTGACCTGTAAGTTTGCTTGTAAGAGCAACATATGTTTTTCCTGACTAGGACTTGTACAGTAAGAACCAAGTAACATTGAGATGCTAACTACATTGAACAATAGAAGAATTTCATGAGAATTTATCATTTTGGAGCTACTGTATTCTTTGTGTGTGAAATATTTGCACATGTATGAATATGCAAGCAGGCAATTGCACCTCTGCTTCTCTAGGCTTCTTAAATTATGTCTTCTTACAAAGTAATATACACCAGCTACTGCAAATCAAGCCTCTCAAAACTGTCCCAGTTAGAATTGTGTGTATAGATTATTTTGCAATTTAGAAGACAAATGGGGAGAAAGGATAATGGTCCTTTTTCTCTTTTTTTTTTTTTTAATTAAAAAGTAAAATAGTACTTTGTCACTTTAAGCAATGAGCAATTAGAGGAAAAGGATGTATGCAACCATAAGTACTTTTGTGAAAATGCAGCCCTTTATTTTTTTCTCCCTAACCAGCAATATTCTGTGGATTTAGATGAAATCATATGATGAAAACCACATTTTTATCAAGGTCACCTTTAACCAAAAACAACAAAACAAGGAAGAATATTTAATCAAGCTTTAATTGTGTAATCTCTGCAAAACTGAAAAAAAAAACAAAACAAGCAAAACTAAACAACTTGTTTTTCCTAAATGCATCATGCTCAGGCTTTATTGATGAAAATAATAGTTTCTCTTCCCTGAATGATTTTAACTGAGCAGTCCTAGAAACACATTTTTGACACTAAATACCTCAGAAAATATGTGTGGATCCAGCATAGACTCAGCCTGTTTAGAAGCATACTAAGCTGGTGACTGTCATTTCTCCAAGAGGAAAAACAGGTAGGTGAATTGTTTCCCCTGTGTGAGACATTTAAATGGGTTAGGTAGGCCCTTACTGCTGGAGGCTGGAGTGTGGTACTATCTCTGCTCTACAGCTAAGTATGGATACGCTCATTCAGTGTTGGAGGAGCACATAGTGAAGAGGTCATGTGCCTATATCTGCTTGTTATCATCCTTATGGTGGTGAACATTTCTTAGGGAACAGTGAGCTTTCCTAGCTAGAATTCTTAGAAGGCATTAATCAGCTTAATAATCAGCTGCTGAGAAATGTGTTACTTCAGCTAAAATTTGGACATGAGTCAGTTTTATATGTAAAATACATAGAAGAGTTATTAACTCCGAACCTCTTATTTGCTTTAGGGGCAGAATTCTGCCTCCAAATCAAAGATAGATTTGGCTTCTGCTAATGAAAAATTTAATTTCAGCAAAAAGGAAAAAATTAGTTATAAAACTAGGAAAACCAAAGATGTAGAAGACATTAATTTCTCCTCTCTATCAACCTATCTATCAACCACCATAGGACTAGTTAAGTAGATAACTTTACTGGATATGGCAAGAACAGACATCTAGTACGAGTACCAGCCGTACTGGGAAAATCTTGCATTTACTACTGAATCACAAAGCAAACAAGTTTTGTGGACATAAACTAAAAGGGAAGAGTCCTTTCTTATAAATAGTGCATAGGAAGTGTTTTTCTTCTGGAAATAAATAATCTAAGATACCTTTCTACCAATTTTATATATTTTTGAAGCACCTATTTCTGCAATCCATAGACACAAACTTTCTTGTTTTCTTTTTATTCCCTAGGATTCTCTTCCCCTTTACACTACATCTTTTCCTATGGTGACTGAAAGATAAATCCCAGTGTTG
Organism: Leptocoma aspasia; assembly: GCA_013399835.1. NCBI lineage: Eukaryota > Metazoa > Chordata > Aves > Passeriformes > Nectariniidae > Leptocoma > Leptocoma aspasia. Next base: position 128,753 of record VXAX01002774.1, read on the forward strand.
TACTCTTTCTTTTTTTTTTTTTTTTTGCGGACACTGCAAGCTAAAATCCAACAAACACAGAAGTGGAAGAGTTTTTTGTGTTGCTACCATCATAAAGATACCAAAAGATGATGATTCAACTTTTGAAGGACACTGTTCTGCAAGGTGTATTTTATTTACTGTAAGTTTTACTAGGAATCTTGACCATATATTTGTATATTTTAATACGTATCATCTGTCTCAATATGGCAGCTTCTCAGAAGATAATGATGGTAATATTTTTCTAGCTACAGCATTTCTATTGCAGTTCTAAGATATCTAGATGGTATATATGAACTGAAGGAGTTGGTAAAAGATTATAAAAATCAGTCTTAAAATGACTTTCAATACATGTTTACAGGATGCCTTACTTTCACCCACAGCACACAATGAATAATCAGACTTCATTGTAAGAAAAAGATAGTACTTGTCATTCACCAAGGACAATAAATCAATTTTGCACCAGGAGCAAGGTAACTAAACCATTCCTTCTTATAGTTGCTTGTTGTGAAACTTTTGTCTTAAACTGCTACTTAGTGAAACCTACTGAAACGGAATGCGTTCTGTACTTGCACAAAATTTATTATTTGTGTCCTTCTAAATTGGTCAAATTGAATACTATAAGTTTCCTGAATGAAACTCTCAAAAGATGTATTTTCATGCAAAGATTTTAAATTAATCTTTTGAATTTTTGACTGTAGAAAATACTTGGGATAGACAGGAATATGAGGGAGTTCTTTAAAAACTGACAGTCAGACCCTAGAGCTAGCATAAGAGTTTGTCTGCTAATGTCCCAGCCTGGTATGTGTGCATGTGTGTGTATGTGAACATTTCAGGTGGGGGAAATGTCAGCTAAAAAATGAAAAAAGATTAGTAAAAAGCTGCTATGATTGGCTGGATAACACTGACATTTACTGTACCAGAAAATTATGGAAACATTAGAGCTATTAGCTGTCAGTCATTTCTGTGAATAGTTCTAAAACAAGGTTGTAGAAAAAGTATATGTGTAGCTTATTTGTTAAAGTGAGTTTCATAGAAGTGTTTAGAAAGTGCTGTCACAGAAAGGCTTTTATTTCTTTTCCCCTCCAAACAGTAAATGAGGCACTGAGGACTGCAGCATTAGTCTAAAGATCACTGTAGAAAAGTGAAAAAGAAAGAGAACTCGAGGGTCAGAAATATAGAGCAATTCAGTGTGGAACCATATAATTTCAAAAGGCAATTTTTTCCCCAAAACCTGAAATTTGGAAAGGTCAAACTAATTTATACAACTTATTTTTCTTAAGAAATAAAGTGTTTTACCATAATGCTAGGAAATGTTTCTTCTTTACTACTTTCTTCCTTGAGAACACTCTGCCCTGGAGACAATTTCTGTAATTCACTGAATGAGAAACTGAAAAAAACAGAGAATGATGGAAATTCAAGCATCTGTGAAGTTTGAACGTGTGTGCTTGAAGCAAACTCCTTAAAGATCAGTTACTTAACCTATCCCATAAACCTTGCTCTACTGATTTCTGTTTCTCAAAGCAGTGACTACGAACCCTGATGCTAACTTTTTACACATTAGGAAACTCACATTTGATTTATTTTATTTTTTAAATACATAACAGAATGAAGTTAAAAGACTTACTCATCGTAACAAATATGTCTGTTGCAGGTAAAAAGACAAGCAAGATGTCTGAAAACTGATCCTCGTTTATACTTTATTCGTAACTTTTACTGAAAGGCTGCAGTGTCATCCAAATTGTTACAGGAGAAAGATAAATCTAAAATCCTAAGGCAAAAAATAATTTCTAAAGATGTATGACTGCTAATGCATGACATTTAAACTGTCACACTATCTTTTTATACCTTTAAAATTCTTATGCACAAAAACCTAAGGATACTTACGTAAAACACTATATACAAGTATGTTATTAGGAGGTCTCCAGCATCTGACCATGACTGCAATATGCTGGAAGGTGATGTGCTATGCACAGTCAGCATGCTGCCTGTACAGGTCTATGCACAGCAAAAATCTGTCACACTCTTCTCACCAACACTTGGTGCACAAGCCTGTTTATTGCCATAGGCACAGTTTTGGATGCCTCCTTTGTCTTTCCTGCTTTTCCTGCCAAAGAGTATGTGATGCTTGCTGTTCATATACATTTTTCTCTTTCCTCTTCTTGTTGTCTTGGCACTGTTAGTGGCTAGAAGCTTAGATGGCTCTTCCCTAAGCTGTAGTAAACTTTTTATTTCTAAAGGTATTTTGGAGCTGTTCTTTTAGCCAATCTCATTTTCATCCACAGTCCTCTCTGCCCATTAACCATCACACCTGGCAGACACCTTTGGCCATGATGAAAATTGTTTGTTCATTACACCATGGACCTCAGTGAGGCATTTAGGTCAACAAGCTTCTTCATTTTGGAAGACTTTGCCTAATGCTCAATATTATTTTGGTGAAGTTTTGAAGGAACAACTGTTAGGTCCAGCTTCAGCTAGCTCTTACCTTGGAAATACGAAAACTGTCATTGCATGCTCATTGTTTCCACAGCACTCACAATTTGATAGACTTCATCTATCTCCAACACTGAAATTTTGATTATAGTCTAGTTGTTCCTCAAGCACAGAAATTACACTACAGCCTAATCATCCTCTTCACCTTTTCTTCTGTCATATATTTTTTTGTTGAAGGATTTGAATTGCTTAGTCTTTTCCACAATCTGAAACAATCCATTAGTTCTAATTTTAAATTATTATTCCCAGAGTATATGTGTATGGATGTGTATGTGTGTGTTTGTAAACACTCCTAACATTGTAGCAAAAGCCTTCCTTTAAAGCAAGTCCTGAAAGCAAGGCTCGTAGACCTGTCAAACAAGATGAAAGAAAAAAAATTTAAATCCTTCAAATTAAAGGTGTTTTCCTGGCCTACTTCATAGAATTTAATGCAAGAGAACACATCAATTTCAAGTTTTAAGTGGATAAACAAAACAGGATAAACAAAATAACACAAACAAAAAGGAAGGGAAAATTATTATGTTTCATTAACTGAAGACATTTTTGTATTCAAACAAAAATGATGGAAATTCAAGCATCAAGTCTGTTTGACTTCTGAGTCAAACCGACTCAGACTGGGGGTGTTCTACTGGAGAACTCACAATATATATGAGGAGAAAGGCGACCTGTGGAGGCTCTGTAAACCAGCATTCCTGCTCCAGCTGTGGTTACATAGAACAGGTTGTCCAGAATATTGTGAAATCAGGTTTCTAATCTTCTAAAATAGACATTCTCCTAAATGCCTATTTAATATCCTAAAATAGACATTCTACAACTTCTCTTAGCAAACTAATCAGCCTCACAGGAGACACAGACAGACAGAAAGGTAAAAAGGCAGGAGAAATAAAGAAAAAGAAAAGGAAGTTTTATGTTCAAAGGTCCCCGTACTCCTTCTGTCCCCTCTGTTCACATAAAAGACAATTTCCCTCCTCCTCTGGTCTGTTCTTCCTGATGAAATGGCGACCCATCTGCAGCAGCTCTGCAACCATGTGAGCTGTCTCTCCATCTCTCTTTGAAATCAAGCCTTGGTCTGCACACAGACCTCTACCTCCCTTCTTTTGCTCCCCATTGTGTGTACATTAGCGTACAGGTACTTCAGAGAAAATCTCAGTTACATTAATTTCATGGAAAGGGTATGAGACCTCTTTCTGTAATGCTGTCCTACAGACCCTTCTGGATTTGCGTGTGTAGAATTCAGATGACCTCACTTCAGCCCGAGGAATCATGTATGCCCAAATCTTCTTTACCTCAAGCAGAAAGGAGTCTGTAAATGTAGAAGGTAAATGAAAAAAAGAATTTTGAAAAATTTCTATAATATACGCAGCCGAGACCAGAATGAAAGAAGGAATGCTCTCGGTGAAGCAAAACCACAAAATCTCAAATATTTGAGAACCTATTTTAACTCCTTTTACTGTGATGACTTGCTTCAGACAACTAAGAAAACACTTTAGAGGATAAGTTACACAGACAAAATTATTCCATACTGTCTTTCCATCAGATCATACCATTTCATTAGCTATGAATAAGCCAGTTGATTTATAGGAGGGAGCTCAGGAGGTCACAGGAGTTATCTTCGAACACAATGTTCCTGGAAGGTAGGAAAGGTATATTTGCAATAAATTTTGTCTCCATTCTCATTCTGAATTTCTGCTATTCTTCGTGTGTTCCTACAAAAAATTCTTCTACCTAAGCTTGGTACAATCAAACAAGGCTATGATATTTTATTCTGCAGTAGTAATCAGCAACGTCACACGAATAGCTTCCTGTAATTACTATCTACTAACAGTAGGAATTACACCACGTGATTGCACAAAGTTAAATTAAAGCTGAAATAAATTTAGGGAGTAGTTACCTGCTACTAGACAGTCTTTGTGACTCCAAAAAGATAAGATAAAATTATTTCCATTCAGGGCAAGTGTTAAAGATGTTAGGAAAGCCACTGAATCCAGCAGCCTTTGGAGCCCAGAGGCTCCTTCCTGACATGCGGAGCCCAGCCTGGCACATCCTGAGATGCAGACGTCTCAATCCCAGGCTGTTAGATAAAACTGATGCTCTCTCCTTTGCAAATACATCCAGTTTCAAGCCTGACCCCCAAGCACACAGGACACGGGTGCCGAGAGCCCCACAGCCTGCTCCAGCAGGGCACTGCATTCAGCAGCACACACGGATAGCGCTACGTAAAGGGTAAGGAAAAATGGCCAAGTCCTGCACCCAACCTCTGGCTGATCAGGCCTGAAGTTCACAAGTTCAACACACTTTCCACAAGCACGCTCATGCTTAGGTAAGGCACTTGAACATCTGCGTGGGCCCTAAACAGATCTAATATCAGCACCCAGATCCTGGGCCCACTTACCCAGTATAAAGGTCTTCTACTTGCTGGGTGTTCCAGTCTGAAATAGTGAATTGCACATATACACAGACAAGATAAAAGTTCCTGGGTTCATTTATGGGTGTGTGTGTCCCAGGTTAAGAAGGCCAGAGTCATTAAGTTCTGCTAGTGCTCTCAGGGCTTTTTTGTTGAAGGATTTGAATTGCTTACAGTCTTTGTCACAATCTGAAACAATCCATTAGTTCTAATTTTAAATTATTATTCCCAGAGTATATGTGTATGGATGTGTATGTGTGTGTTTGCAAACACTTCAGGGCTTTGATACATGCCATCTGAAGCCCTACTAGATCACTTATTCATAATGAATACCTGAAATATCTGATTGATCAGGATCTAAATTAATTTTTTCAAATCAGATGAGAGAGTAATCCATCTTTACAAAATATAAGTAACCATTATTCACTTACTTAACTATTCATGGTGGCAAAAGTACTTGTATTAGTATACTAAGCCAAGAAAAATCATAAAATAATATTTTTATAATAATGCTTGGTATATTGTACCATGAATATCCAGTCCACAAATTTAAATAGTAGTGTAGTGAAAATGCAACATACAGAACTCCAAATCCTACTAATAATGCAGTAGCTTTCTTAGCAATATGTCTAGAAAAGTCACAAATCAAACCCTCTCAAAAGTTTTATCAGCTAAGAAATTGTGGAATTAAAATAACGTGCTCTATACTACACCATTTACTCACTTCCATCCTTTGGCACTCAGTTATATCTCTGTTCTTAATGATGCAGACTGGGAGGGGAAGATCTTTGCACTTGACTATCAAGAGTATAGAACATTTCTCAGATGGAACACATAATAAATGAGTGGATTATAGGTGATTATGACCATCTATAGCAATATTAATTCATGGGCAGATGACTATTAACAGCATTAAGTGAATGAAAAAAAGTAATGAAAATTGTTTCTCTTCTGAAAAGCACTATTTATGTAGTCGCTATAGTTCCTCTACAGCTTCTCCAAGATATCTAACAATGGCTTTGCTAGGAGCTGAATGTGGCTGCAATGGTCTGTTCACGTTATCTGCAAATAAAAGTGAGCAATTACCTTTGTCTCCATTTTTACTTCCATGTATGACTGGCAAGATGGAAATCAGGCTTTTGGGAAGGAGCAGATTTTCTGATAATTGCTTGTTTTTAAGCGCTACTGTCCAAAAGTAGAAGATATATTGCTATGCCGAATTTCAACTAGAGTTACACCCTAAAATTAACTTATTTGTAGACAAAAAAATTACACAAGTGAAGCAAAGTTTAGATAAAACTCCCAAACCCAAACCTAAGCAGAGTTCATAAAAACATGAGAATTTTTCTAAACTATTCTTATTTCTAAGGATCATTATGTATTCATTTACTTAATTGCCTGGGACACTGTTGCTCAAGCCCCATAAAGAGAATTTAGTAGGGAAAGTTATAAAAGTATGATTAGTTACATGACCATAAAAACATAAAATTAAGGATGTTGTGAGAATATATGTCTTTGAGGTTTTTTTCCTATAATGTTATTGAAAATTACTTTCGTAAAAAAGAAGGTAAAGAGAACAATATTTTGTGGGGGAAAAAAAAGGTAAATGACAATAAGATTTTTTTGTGGGGGGAAATCATTTTTGTTTCCTTGATTGGTTGGTTAGTTTGTTTTGGGTTTGGGGTTGTTTTGGTTTTTTTTTATTTGTGTGTGTGAGGTTTTGTTTGTTTGTTTGTTTTGTTTTTTGAGTTTTTTAAACACTCATAAGAGCAGGATTACTGTCGAGAGCTCAAAGCTATGTTCCAGGAATCACATCTATTATAGTTTTTGCATCTATATGACAGCATGAATAACCTAAACTACATGAAAATTTGAAAAGTTTCTTTATTAAAAAAAAATACAATTTTTGAAAGATTAATCCAAACCATTAATATTGCACATTGACCTAATACTTTCTTGGACAAACTTGCAGTTTTGAGAGCACAGATGATTTTAAAATCAATCCATAGGTAAAATAATTATACCTCATTAAACCAATAATGACATTTATCAGGCACCAAAGCAAAAAAATGCAGAAAACAAAATATTCTTATTCAGATGGCACTAATGAAACAGACATTGTTCTCTCTATATCTCATGTCTGTTGTAATAAAGAACAAAAAACAAGCTTCTCAAAAACTTCATCCAAATTCCCAGGATTTTGGGGGCTACTGTGATTTCATTTTTCTTTTTTTTTTTTCTTAGAATTTGAACACATTTTAGCTTTCTATTGTTCTGGGATAAAAAAAAATTAAGCAAATTAAAATCTAGATTTCTGATTTGGGGGTAAAAATAATATATGAAATAAAATGAAAGGAATAAGTTGTGAAGAATATTTTTTTAAACAGTTATGTTAAACTTAAAATTAAGTCTTCTCCAAAAGTTCTTCTTTTCAAAATAAAGTTAAAATGAGACCAGAAGTTATAGCAGAAAGTACCTCACTGCCAGTGTAAGATATTGAAATTGGAGAGGTTGTTTTAGTTTTTATTACAGTTCATCCAGGTGAGATCTGTAGAAAATTCTCATGTTTAAAATTCTTTGCTCTCTCTTTAGAAAATCATCTGACACTAAGTGATTGAAATCTATAACATTGATTTGTTTTAATACATTGCCCTTTTAGTGTCAGCTTCTGAAAAGTTGTGTCTAGTTTGGATTTAAAAAGGCTTGATCACTGATTCAGGCTCATAGCACCAAAAATTTTTATATGCACATTTCATGTGCATTTATTTCAGGTCCTTACACCATAAAAGGATTTCCAGTTCGGACATATATCTCTTTTTTCATACAGCTTGGGGGATTCAATCAAATTTTTCAATACAAATTTTGCACACAGGAAATAAAATCAAATTAAAATTTATTTGTAAATAAGATGCAAGATTATCCAACAATATCAACAGAACCTCCATTTCAAATATCTGTGGGCAGCAGTTATTACACACAGTGTAATACACTGTCTTTCCATATTAATTAACTATATAATACAAACTTTAATTGACTAAATCATGTTTCTTTATGGTTTCAGTCACGGTGCATAGTTTCCGTGACACTGTCATGGGAAGGCTGGAAGAAGGATTTAATGTCTTTGAGTTAAGAAAGCTCTTAAAAGTAAAACATTCTTCCTCTTTATCTTTGGAGATTCAATTTATCAGAGGGAAATTTCACTTTATGTAGAAAAATTTCAGATAATATCAAAATTGCAGAGATAAATCTAAAATGAGATTAAGTAGGCTTGAATATATTCTTAACTCTTGTCATAAAAAAGTGCTGTCAGTTCTTTTTACTTAAAATGTATGGAACTTAATCCATAAAGTATATAGATTTAAGCAGCACCATATTTAGTGACAAACTGGGAAAAGACACTCTCATGGGTCCTAAATAAGCTGGTTGTTTTGAGCAATATGCTGAAAACACGATTCAGGTGTGCTGCTTTCATCATCTGCAGCTGCACCATTTGTAGCAGTTATCACTGCATCTGGATGACTTTCAGGTGACTGAATGGGGAGAACAACTGAATAAAAATTCAAGGGAAAAAAAGTTACTGTGCTCACAGACACTGTAATGTTAACCGTTCTGCTGCTGGCTGTTATGGCAGAATTCTTCCCCTCAAAATACATCCTCCCCTCCTTCATTGCTGAGATTATTCCTAAAGAAGGATAAATTGATTGTCTGAGCGGCTTAAATTTTCTCCACACTGAGTCAGCCAAAGAAGTGATCAATAAATAATATTGAAACCCCATGGTAGGTTGTAGTGGTTTTGAATATGGACATAATTAGATTGCATTTGCCTGTGGATACTCCATGTACTTTAAAAACAAAGGGAATTCTTCAGTTATGGAAGCATTCTGTACATATGTACAGAACACAGAGCACACGTATGTACATAAAAATGCATATCTAGTAAAGATAGATATGTGCATACACAAAAAAAGACAGAGATTTTAAAAGCAGAAATTCTAGAGGAATAATACAGGAGAAGAGTATTATTAGCAATATTCAGTATATTTGAAAAACCCCTTTGCATGCTTGCTTACTTAGTGTGAACATTAACAGTCAATCAGATGACCAGTCCCTAGCGGTGCAACAGAACACAAAAATACTTGCACATACATGCATTCATGATCAGAGGAAAAGAGCTGATTTTACAAAGAAATAAAGGCATAACATACTTTCTTCATTTTTTAAAAAGAACCATTTGAAAAGGGTTTTTCATGTTTAAGCTATTAATCTTAAAAAATCTAGCCAAAGAAGTGAAAACAGATGAAAAAACCCCACAACCTCTTCTGTGACTAGTAGTGCAAATATTAAAATATTAATTAGACAAGCCCTCAAAAAAAAAAAAAAAAAAAACAAGAGGCAAATTTGTAGTAAAATCCAATTTTTTTTTTACATTGCCTGTGCCATGTTCCCTTTCTGAGGCATTGATATTAAAAAGGTGAATAAATCAAGTGTAGATGGTTTAAGTCTATAATAATGGTACCCTTACATATTAGTAATACATGGTATGTTAGTCCAATGCCAATGCAAGTCTTAGATTCTTACGGACAGATTAATATATATTTAGCAAGCGTAAGGAACTAGTCAGCATCTGACATGCTAGACAGAAGTACATCTGCTGAGGGCCTGAATTTGTAGGAGCTGCAGGCAGAACTCTATAGCCGCAGTAATGTCACTGAAACATGTTTTACATGTTAGAATAAAGAGAGCAGAAAGAAAGGTACAGTTGGCAATTTACTTTAAAATTTTGCAAACTTTCCAGTATTTAACATACTGCAGATAACACTTTACATTTTTGAAAAGTGCATTGTTCCATTTCCACTACATCACTATTTTTACTGTTCAGCTTTTGTGTGCTTACAGCACCATGATTTATTATCTGCTGCTAGTTGCTCTTCAAAGTAATTCTCAATCCATTTCATTTCCTTCATTAGCTCTCCCCTTGTTTCTCTCCTTCACCCTTAATCTCCCTTGCTAACCTTTCCTGTTTAATTTTCTTTTCCTCTTTAAACATTGTATCCAAAATGCATCCTCCACAGTTTTAAGAGCAAAATCCCCAGGCGTTCACCTTGCCATTCTTCAATAAAACTCCACTTGCAAGGCATGTAACTATCTCAGCATGTTATTAGTCAGTGTTGAGCAAAAGAAATGCTGCAGTGCTAAATGGAATCATTAAAATGCCTAGTGACAACAATAAGTGCTTGAGGAAGCTGGCGTTTCCCATTTGCTAGTCTAATAGCTATATTAGGGCCATCTTTCTTTTGTGGAGAAGATAAAAAGAATATATTCAGTATTTGGCTGTTTTCATTCTCCACCATCGCACTGCTTGTGCCCTGACTTCATTCTTCCTCTGCAGCTTTATAACCATTTCTGGAAAATTGTTAAGTCTTTTTCTCATTCCTTTTAAATCAATACTAGTTTTAACATCAGCTTCAATGAGCTGTGTGTATCAGGCTCTGGAGATGAAGGTGGTTCTCCACTAAATGGTTTTTGTCTCAATGAGTGTTAAGTGCACCAAGCCTATGTCTGCTTGCCTGTTACAGATAACTTAGGTGCATCTTAATAGGCTAGTTAGGGTACCAAGAGAAGCATAAATATGTTAGCACAGCAACTAACACAAGCTTAACTGACCCAGATGAGAAGCAGCGTATTTTACGCAGAGGCACAGAGGGTCCTTGTTCATGTGTCATGAAGGTACTTGCTAATCATGAAATTAACAGCACTCTTCCTGGATTCCAAGTGGTACGCCCATTCTGATGGAACATTTTAGTCTTCTACCAAAAATGGTGGGTTTGTTCTGGCTTTAGTTTCTAAGTGGATAGTGGTTTATATATAAATGTATGGAGTGCATCAGCCTTTTGGGGGAGTTTAAAATATATAAAAACTACTCAGCGAACACATGGGCCTTGTGCTTGGTTCTTCCCAGCGATATAAAACAAAAAGAAATTAAAGGAATTTCAGATCAAGATTCATTCTCAATTCTTCAAACAATTTCCTGAGATTTGTTTGTAAAGCAGAAGCATCGATCAGGTAAATGAAGTAGGGAAGGTGTATGTAAAAGAAGAAGATGTAACTAAAAGAAAAAAAAAAGAAACAAGAGTAATGAGTATTTTTTTAAACATAAACCTCTCAGTTATGTACCAACATCATCATGGAGCAAATGTTTGTACGAGTCTAGGAATTAAAAAACTTAAAAAAAAAGGTCAAAATTCAGGTCGCTGTATGTTCCAGTTGCTAGCTTTGCCCTCATGTCTACATTCCTCACAGGATACTCATTTAATATTCCTGTCCCAACATTTAGTCCAATTTAAACTGTACTAACTAACAGAATGTATTATGCAATATAACCTTAAGCGAGAAATTGTTAAGAGAGTTGGTATGTCCTGTCATTAAGCATCATTAGAAGTCATGCTGTATGTTGAGCTAGAATCTCCAGACTGAACAAAAGAAGTGTCAGATAATAGTTCCATCTGTCATGAAATTAAGGGGAAATTTGCCATATTATGCCTCAATAGTATAAATATATTCATTTGTCTCTGAAACTTTAGAGAGCAAATAAGAATAAGATGCAACATCCCGTGACAAATGATGAACATCAAAATTAAATTGCTGATCTTGTGCTTACTAGATTCTAACCTCAGATAGTATGTACAGATAGTATGTACAGCACCATTTTAATGCTTAAATGTCATCTGGTTTGGCTTGTGTTCTGCAGCATGGAACTGAAGGTTTGGGGGTTTTAGTTTTTGGTGGGTTTTTTTGGTTTTTTTTTGCATATTGACTGCTGTTTCTATTGAGTTATGCAGATTTTCTTTGATAGTTTTACTAATTTCTATATTCTTTACTATAACTTCTTCTCTTGGGGAAATGACCAGCAAAGCACTGACAGATTTAACCTTTGTGGTTTTTAAGACATTGATGCTGAACTGCTGAACTTGGTTTAGTTGTCATATAACTGCCAACTAGTTCCTCTCCGTGGCCTCTTCTATCCATAGTTCAAAAACTCTCAAGCTCACAAGAAAAATAACAAGGTGTCTGTCAATCAAGAAACAAATAACACAGTTTTCCAGCATTTCTTTTTCATAAATTTGGTTTTTTTGCTACACAGGAATTTTTTCTTTTCTTTTTTTTTAGCATAAGATAGTCATGGATGCTTGAGCTGAAATTTCCCTAGCTTTAGATACCTACACTTAGATGTGCATAACCCAACCTTACCCAGCTTAGTCTTCTTTTGTCAGTCAGATGAACTGGCCCTCTTGAAGGTTCCTCTTCATATGCACTGATTATGAAAAGATAAAATCTACCCCTGCTGTCAGTGTTCAGTCCTGAGCATGATCCATAAAAAGTAGCTATTGATATTTTCCTCGTGAATATCTCCTTTCTGTGAAGGTTACTTCATCCCTTTATGTTGCGTACAGAAAGAGCAAGAGTAACATCTTCAAAAACAAGGTAGAACTGATTCCGTTTGAGTAAGGACTTTTAATATAATTAGGAAAAAAAAAAAATTTCATTTGGATTGACTTTTTTTCATCTGTACTTGGTCTTTTATCCACCTGTTTTCCTACTCAATAGCTGGAATTGTAGATAATTAAGTAGGATGTATTCTTGAAAGTTTTTTAAACCTATCTTATTGTAAAGTATTTTAAAGAATAATCCAGTACTGAAATTTGTAGTTGTATTTTTACTTATTGCATTTGTTCTTAAGAAAATAATAATAAAAATTTGACAAAAAAAGAAATATTTGTGGTTTGCCTGTTTCTGCCAAAACTATGATGATCAGTTTTCACACACTGTAATTCCCTGACCTGATGCAAATATGTTGAAAGAGCTCTGAAGGATAAATGTAGCCTGAAGCGAAAGGAACCGGTTGTTATTTTCAGAAGTCCCAAACTGCCTTACTTTATTATGAACACCGAACATAACATTTTCAAAAGCTATCTTTCTGTTTTGCAGAATATTTAATATACATGTAAAACAGTTTCAAACCTAGGTCCTTAATGCATGCAAAAAAGCTAACAGAAAAGAATAAAACCCAAACCACAAAATTCAACAAACATCTGCCACTACTGCTTTCAGTTAAAACAAATTAATGTACCAAGACATGCATGTAGTAAAAGATCTAGAAGAAAATGGGTTAGGCATCAGAGAAATTTTTTAAGTGGTGCTGCAAATCACAGAATCACAGATTGGCTGACGTTGGAAATGACCTCTGGAGGTCATATGGTTCAACAACTCCTTCACTCAAGGGGGACAAATCATAGTTTGTTTCTCAGGACTGTGTCCAGATAGTTTGTGTAGACTCATTAACCTCCCTGGGCATCCTGTTGCAGCATTCAGTCATGCTCATGGTGAAAAAGTGTTCCCTGAGGTTCAGACGGAACCTCCTGTGTCAACTACCCCCAGAACCTGTTACTGGGCTCCACTGCAAAGAGCTTGTCCCACAAGTTTGCACCCTTCCTTCAGGTATTTATATGTGCTGATTGATAATTTGCTCCTTGAGCCTTCTTTACCCTGAACAGTCCTGGTTTTCTCAGCCTTTCCTCATGAAGGACAATCTGTTCCTTTAGTCATCCTTGTAGTCCTTTGAGGTGCTCATGTCTCTCTTGTACTGCTGAGTTCTGAACTGGACACAGTACTCCAGGTGTGGGTTCATCAGTTTTTGAGCAAAGAGGAGGAATAACCTCTTGTTCTGACACTGCTTGGTGAGCATGAGATTCTGCAGAACACCTCTCCTCATTAGCTGCTCTGCCATGCAGAAAAGGAAGTCATGAATGCACTCTGAGAACCTCCTGTGCTGCTCATGTCCTGCTGTGTTCCCTCTCCAGAAAGTATCAGGGTGGTGGAAGTCCCCCTTGAGGACCAGGCCCTGTGAATATGAGGCTGCTCCTATCTGTCCTGATCCACTTGGCCCTATAGAAAATAGAAACATTGCCACAGGATTGAGCTAGTATGGATGAAGTGCATTCCGACTTTTCAAGAAAATATGTAGCATTTAAATTCTATGCATGAGTTTAACTGTCTTATGGATTACTATGCAGGGGTATTCCAGATAGTGACCAGTTTTATTAAATTATATTTATCTGGAAAACACAAAAACTAAAATTTTGACTTTTTTTTTTTTTTTTAAGTCTGATAATGCAGCTTAGTTTTGTTCCCTTTCTTGTTAGTTAAGGAAATATTCAATTTTTATTTTAATGGGGCAGCGCAACCTTCCCAGAAGCAAGTTCTAAACAAACACATTTCAACTACAGTATCTAGTATTCCTATTGGCCAATTTACTCCAAATAGGAATTTTGCATAACTGTTTCTGTCTCCTCTTATCCTAAATTAACTGCATGACAGTGCAACATGCATTGGCCTGGAAATGAATTCTCTTCTGCAATCCTTCAGCAAGATGCACTTGCCTTTGCATATGTCTTTTCAATTATGTCAAAATAATCATTTTGCTAATGCCAGGGTTATCTAATAAGTGTTCAAATATCTGACGTTTCACAGTAACAAAATTTAGTAGCAGACACTCCGTGACAAATTTCATAAACATCCATTTTTGTTTTGTGGGGATTTTTAATGCTCCATTTAATATTAGAAATTTTGGAGTGCATTTATTAAAAATATAGAGTTCATATTAACCAACATGGAATTTAATTTGCTCAAATTTATGATCTAGTTCTAGATTAATTGCAGGCATGTCCTATAAAAAAAACCACAGAATTTTAATATAATTATGCCAAATCAAGAGGTGCTAAAGAATGTATCTATAGATTAAAAAGTAATCCAGCCCTAAGTGTAGGAATCTAGATCTAGTTTAAAAATCTTTTTTCTAAATTTTAACTGTGTCTCCCAACAGTTTCATAGTAATAAATGTATTTTTTTCTTGTCATAAGTCACACCTTAGATTATAGATTGGTCACCACTATGTAAGAAAGTAGATTAAACTGCAACATCTCACCATGTAATTGACAAACTTTCCACCAAAATGATGTTTGGACCATGAATCAGCCCCCTAAAAATAATCATCTGTATTTCTGCTACAGTATTTCCCAGTGAAAGTAAAATATCTTCCAGCAGAAGAGACAATAGGAAGAGCACACAGTGGTGGGTAAACTGTCTCACATGTACTGCACAGTAAAAAATACCCACATGCATTTATCCCAGTTTCACTATTAACTTAAAGTTTACATTAAAGTCTTGGGTTAGAAAAAAGTGGGATGACATTCAGCTCTCAGTCAGCATCAAAGTTCAGCTATTATCCTAGCACTTCATTACAGTGAATTTTAAATTTTCATTTAAATTCATGAGATAAAAATAATAGCTCAAATTCTATCCCTTATGTTTGGCTTAATTAAAAAGGTAAATGAAAAACCAGTACAAATATTGTTTCCTATATGCCATTTTTTTTTTGTGATGCTGCTTCCTTCTTCTAATATTTTCAGTAGCTTGTTGCACACAAGTCATTTGTGTAGATCTGCCGGTTTTTAACAAGAGGCTACTGGTTTGCTAAAATATTTCTTTGAAATAGTAAACTACTAAAAAATGGGTTAATATAACTGCAATTTTAAATGAGGGAATACATTTTTTGACTTCTTTTTAACTAGCAGACATCTTTTCACCAGAACAAGGGTAAATCTGATGCTAAAATAAAAAGAACTTCTTTTCTTTTTTCTATTCATGATCAAAAGGTTTTTTTTTCATTTTCTTCTCATTTCTGCCATTATTAGTATTACTGAGCAGTCTCAAAGACAGTTAATTTACCCTGTCCATATTACTGCTATTACAAAAAAAAAAAAAAATATTTGGGGATAACACATAATTTCTATTTATGCTAGCTAAACTGGTCAAAAATAGCAGGCTGTAGTCAACTTATTTCCAAGGAGATTACAAAATAATCACATATATAATTTGTAGCATATTTTTAATAACCACTCAATTTAAATACCTAAACCTGCTAGAAGATTTTCTTTATTTCAACACTGACATTTTAACTACAAAAAAATTTTAAACACTGCTTTATAATTGCTTTGCAGATTCGTTTAAAGATTAATTGGCAGCTTTTTACCTTATACTTTGTGCATTTGTTATATAATCTTATTCCACTGACACTTCAGTTAGATGCAGATCCTTTGACAGGTGTGATGTAAGATTGAGTTTTGAAGTGAAAATCTCCATGAGGTCTCTCAGAACCAACAGAAATTGTTCCTTTTTTAACTCTTGGGGCATCATTTAATGTTATTATATTACCATGGCTACGTGCCTTGATATCCCACTTACAAATCTCATCTGAAGACATTTTATCTTTGCTCAAACATTCAGCACAAGAACAGAGGGAAAACCACCTTATTTAGAGCAGTACAAGCATTTCAGATGCTTAGCTTTGTATTAGCCAGAAAGAGAAACTTACTCTGCTTAAAACCATACTGCTTCTGTGGGTTTTTACATGGATTTTTTTTAAATGTAGGTAATCATTTTTTAAGACCTACAGAATAAGTACTAATGCATCTAAATTAGTACTTTCTCCTTTTGTTGATACTAAAAAAGCATTTAAGTGCTTTCAAAGAATTGATCCAGTCACTCAAGATTATGCCTGCCTCCCTTTCTTTCACCAAGATAAACATCAAAGTGTAATGCTGGACAGAGTTTAGATCCTTAGCATGCAGAGCAAATTTATCCAGGAAATCAGGATTGCTAAGAACATATCAATAATATCATCACCTATACTTGTCTACCTTGTCATTCTCAAAAGTTCTTCTATGAGTTATAATTCAGTTCAGAAAAATTCAATGTACTTTTTGGGTTCTTTTATGAGCAATGTTTTCTTTAGAATTGTTTTTTGTCTATGTATTTTTCCTTTAAAAAAGAATGGCTGCGACACACGAAAACCTCTAGAGAAATTGCATCTTCTTTGCTGAACAAATAGGTATGCCCCAGGAGAGAAGCTCCAAAGCCTGTAGGGTGAAAACTACACAAAATGCAATGATAGGAAGTGTGAAAAGGGCTCAATAACACCAGGGATTTGGAGTATTTGGAGCAGAGCAGAGTGGCTGAAAAAAAGTAACAGGATAAAGACAGTCCAGCTATCATGGGGATGGAAACAGAAGGTAATGAAGAATCAGAGTTTTCTCTTAGCAGACTTTTTCACAATCTAGAAACTGCAGAATATGCTGATGCCTTAAAGTATGACCCACCTGGTGAGGATGCAACAGGAAAAGAAAATTATGAATTATTCAGTTACATTTTTTATGATCTAATCTGCTCAAGCTTTCTCTGTTTAAAGTGTCTTGGAATTTTTAATACATGTGTTCAACAAAACTTCCTTCCTATTTGTAGTGGGTTGGGATTGATTTCAGGTTTATTTAAAATATTTTTCCTTTATGTTTTGGGGAAGGGAGTTGTTTTTTCTTTGCTTTTTAGGGTTTTTTGAGAAACGTAGTATAAAATAACGAGTCAGATCCACACAAAAATGGCTTATTCAGGGCCTTTTTGCTTATTGGTTTATAGATTGGTGAAAAGTGGAGCTGGGAAGGAATTCAGGGTAGAGACCTATTCTGCCCTCTACCCAAAGATATGACCAGCTCTATCCAACCATGTCTGAAAATTATTTTTCTAAATTGCTGTTAGAAAATATAATGAACACAGTTTCATGTAATGAACACAACTCATTTTCTGAAACGGTTTTCAACTCTCCTGGTCACTAAAATATCTTTTGGATAATTTTTTCCCATGCATTCTAACCCTATAACTTCTCAGTCTATTTCAGAAGGTTAAAGAGGTAGCTCTTTCCTTTATTTTTATCAATATTTTTTTGTTGGCTTGTAGGTTTGAAGGCATTTTTTTGCTGATCATCAGCCTTCCCATTGTCCAAATGCCTTTTAAACACTGATGTGTTTGAGCAAGTCATGCTTGATAGATCCTTATGATCATTGCTGATACTCTTTTTGAAGGTTTTTCAGTTGTTCCACATGTCAGAAATGAACATAATATTTTAGCAAGAATTTCCAAATTATATTCCTCTGTTTCCACACGCAGGCACACACACTCATATTTGTACATGTACATTTAAATATACATAACCTATGCTCACTTAAACTATTTGTCCCTAGAATTTGTTGGCAGTTTGGAGGTTTTTAGGTTTGTTTTTGGTTCTGGTTTTTTTTCAGTTTACATTAAGGTGGTGCTGTTAACTGATCGAATTATTTCAGAGGTTGGACTTTTAAGCAAACAATAGATGAATAAATTAATTATAAAATCAAGAGAATGTACACTGTCCAAAGTACAAAACCAGTTGTTCTGTACCAGTAAGATGAAGACTACCGGACGTTCATACAGAACTCTTGGGGTTGGAAGGGACTTCTGGAGATCACCTAGTCCACCCCACTTTCAAGGCAGGGTCATGTAGTGCAGGTCACACTCTGGTAGCTCCTTGCCTTTTTTGAACTGTGGAGACCACAACTGAAGACTATACTCCAGATGTGGCCTCACATCTCCCTTGACCTTCTGGCCACACTCTTCCCAATGCATCCCAGGATAGCATTGGCCCTCCTGGCCACAAGGGCACTGCTGGCTCATGGACAGCGTTTCATCCATAATACAGTAGTTCCTGGCCCTTCTCAGCAGAGCTGCTCTCCATTAGGTCAGTGTCTAGCCTGTACTGGTGCTTGGGGTTATTCCTCCCCAGATGCAGGACCCTACACTTACTTTTGCTGGTCTTCAATAGGTTTCTCTTCACCCAGTTATCCAAGTCATCTCAAAGTCCCACTGAATGGCAACACAGCTGTCAGGTGTGCCAGCCACTCCCCCCAGTCTCATATCATCAGCAAACTTCCTTAGGTACATTCTATCTCCTCATCCCGGTAGTTGACAAATGAATTGAATAAGGCTGACCTCATATTGATCCCTGGGGAATATCAGTGACTACAGGCCTCCAACTGGATTCTACTGCACTGGTCACAACCCTCTGATCTCTGCCATTCAGATGATGAACTGATGATGAAGTTATCATCATCATCTGATCATCAGCATCATAGGATGATCCTTATAACAACAATAACTGTAATCTCAGCAAGTCCACTTCACTCGTGGACTTCTATTCCACTTCTAGAAGTAATTTGTGACTTTTATTAAAACATTTCTATGCACACACTAGTACACAGGTTCCAAAGGAAGATAATTCCAAGAGCTGATGACATAATGCTGAAGTAAAGTTTACAGTACTAAAATAAACAAGAAACAAACTATTTTCTCAAACTAAAATTCTTCAATGGAATTTTAATTTCTCCAATCCTTTACAATCTATTTAAAGACCTAATAAAGAAAGTTAAACAAATGAGCCATGAAGTCCAATAGTAAGCTCAATACTGGTTTATGTTGATCAATATTACAATTTATTTAATGCAATTCAACTTCTTTTGTGATTTTTGTCTACTACACAATGTTCCTTTAAGTTGTCTTGCTATTCATTTAATTATTGCAGGGAGATAGACATTCAAATTAAATTAAATCCAAATACTTTGACACATGGGAGGCATTTAGCAGCTGCTAATGTGAAACACTAAATTGAACAGAATCTAAACAAGAGTTTTAGAAACACTACTCAAATGAAATTGCTTTCCTTAATGCTTCTGTTGTTGATCTTACTTTTCCTTCCCCAGAAGAATCTTTCAAGAGAAAAACTTTCAAGATAGCTAGGATGTCAAGTCTGTGACAGTGGGCACAATCTTACCCAGCAGCCGCACCTCTCAATAAGTTTTTTTTTCTTCATCTTTATTACCCATACTGCTATTCCTCTTTAGGTTTTGTTTCCATATAAATTCCATAATGCCAAAAAACTGCCATCATAATTAACTGTAGAAAACTTAAATTAAATCTAAAATTTATATTTGAACTGTTAGAAACAGTTATGTCCTTTCTACAAGACAAATAATCAAAAAAGTTTGTTTATTCAACAAGCTAACCACATGCAGACTTTTTTTTTTGCATTTACTGTTTATATTTGGCATTTATAGCATCTCTGCATCATAGTTTTTTATCTACTAAGAAATATCATAGCATTATTTTAAGTTTGAAAAATTGATGGTTTTCTTTTCCGAATCCATACATCTAGGCTCAAGAGAAAATGTGACAGATTTGTCTTTTAATAAAAATATTTGGCTTGCACCTTTGAAAAACACAGCAAGATATCAGGACCTAGCTGAGTAGTGGTAACTCAGTAACTAAAAACCAAAAAGAAAATAATTAAATAATTTTAAGAAAATATTTTTGTTTTGTTGAGGGAATATAATGATTTTGAAATCTTGAGATTTACTATCACGTCTGTCTGTAAGATGGAATACATTTATACAACAAACATTTTTGTGAGCATGTAGATCCCGTTAACAACTGTGCTTCACCCTCTTAATAGGCGAGCAAGATTAAGAGAAAACATATAGTTTATGTAATTTTTTAAGATGACATATGATATAAAAGAATAGGAAGTAAAAGGGGGGAATAAATAAAAGTGATAATTCAGATCCAATAGTGCCTTGGAACAGTCTTGAATTATTTAAAGTAAAAATAGTCAACTGCAGGCTACTTATGTGATAGAAAGCTGGAGTACCATGCTACTTATCAATGTTACTTTTGCCCCAGCAAAGGAGATACAGTCTTTGGGTGCTGTATGCCTTGGCAATAGGGCTTTGCCTGATGCAAACCCACAGGCACTTCATAAAGTCTCAGAACAACCTAGCATCAACCTGGAGCACAATTCTGATACCCTTACTTCCCTTTCTGACTCTGGGCCATAATCTCAAAACTAGTCCAGCTGCATATTTTCTATACATTTTACTTTGCATGTTTATTTTATAAGTTTGTCTTGAACACTCACAACAAATAAAGTGTCAAAGATGTGCTAACTGAATTACTCTATCACTTCAGAAAACCTCTGAAAATGTAAAAAAAAGCTATTTCTTAGGTATTCAGCCATCAAGGCCAACTCTTAAATGTCTGTAGGAAGTGTGTGTTTCCATCACTTGGTGATTTTATATACTTATGCGAGTACCCTTTTTTCCCCCTTTAATTTAAATATGTGTTGCCAAAAGCCTGTCAAGACAAATATAAAGAGTACCCTGTAGTGCTTTCTAAAATTTTATTGCTGCTATTAAGAAACCATAAAGCTTTCAAAGGGTAGTGACTATGTTCATGTAAAAGTGAGCAGCAAATCATGAATTTCTACATTACCTACAGTGGCCAGACCAGTGTTAAAGGTGTAGTTATTCTTTTTCTTGATAATTTTTTTCATTAGCAAAAACACATTAGAAGTGCAAAATTTATCTTCTCATTTTAAAAGGAAAAAAAAAAATACCTCACAACAACCTAAGCCAGGCTAAACTGTGGTATGTGAAAGCAAAGCCTAAGCATAGCATTTTTAATTCCAGTATCAATATTCATTAAAATACAGCCTACCTCAAGGCTAATCATAGCAGACTATAAGATAATTCTCCAACTAGTTTTTTTGCCTCTCCTTTATATAAGCATAATGGAAAACATTTTAGCATTCTTTCAGTCAAGAAAATGTGAGTATCAGAGTAAAGAGATACATAGTAAGTCTTGACAGAATGATTAAATGGCCTGTCCCAACAGGCAGCTAAGGTAGAACACAGGAGCCATCAGGATTGCACTCCCTCTCTTCACCTACCCTTTGATTCCAACTCTTTTGATTAAGGTGTCCTTGTCACAGAGGTCAGTTTAATTCTATCACATCCAAATATTCTAGGTAAAGTATGTTGCACATGTGCAGACTGCAGGCTCATTTGTTACATTATTGTTTGCTGCCACTTTTGAAGGTAGGTGTCTGTTTGAAGAATGTGCAGTGGTTGGAGGGTCAGAGGATTTGCATAAAGCTTGGAAAGAACTTCTTCAGGCACAAAGTGTGGGGTGCTACCACTGCCTGTGTGCACAGAAAGCACACAGCATTCAGCTCATGGAAACTGATGATGTTCTATCTAGCTCTTTTTTTTTATCCCCAAATAATAACAGCTTAGCAGTACTTTCAGTGAATTCAACATGAAACTTTGATTTACTGTTCTGTTGCCCAGTTTTTCTTTCTCACTGGTGCAATCATGATCTGCTGAACTGTCTTATTTCATTTGTGGATCACTGATGACTCTATTTTGAAGGTATTTAGGATTCTTTCATCTAGTTTAGTAATAAAAACCTTCAGGAATGCAAAAATATTGTGGAAAGTAATTAATTGGTTTAATCACAGATAAATGCTTACATAATTATACCAAAGACATATGTGTGTTTATAAGAAGATAGGAGGGAGTGATTGCATATTGAAATAGAAATTAGATTTTTTTTTAATGTGTCTGGGAGAGATATGTTTGCCTTTGTTTCTTGAGGTTTTTTTTTTAATGTGTTTTCATTATTTGGGACTAAGGATGACTATCTTTACATTGGAAAAGTTCTTGTGACATGAATATTCATATACTTCAAAACTTTCACATCATATTGAGCTTCTATGACTAGAACATAAAGATCTTCCATAACTTTTGTGGTTTTGTAATAATGTGCAAACTGATCACCTGCTTTCTCCATCTGAAATGTAGGTAAAGAAATAGATACTCTGCATATATGTCCAAGTAAATATAATGCTAACTTCACACAGAATAACTTTTTTGTTCATACCAGAGGTGAACAAAAAATCAACGAGAGGTAAATACATCTATGACTTAAACTCATCTGGACCTGGATGCAGTATTCCAGTATTCTGTTCTCGGGTGTGTTCAGTAAAATCTTCAGCTTCCCTTGCTGCTCAAGGGTTTTGAAGCAGGTCAATATACCTATTACTTACCTGAGCTATCATGAGTTGTCATCTGAAATTTCAATACCTGAAAGACAGTTGCTTAATACCTATGACTAATGTTGGCTACCTCCATCTTAAAGGGAAGGACTCTGAGGTTGTTTATATGAAAAAAAATTTATACATAAGAGTGTTTTCTCATTGTTATCCTTAATTTAAGTAGAGAGGGGTCACAACATGCAATCAATTTTTTTCAGTTTGCTGAGGTCAGTCACTGCCCAATCTTTCTGCCTCTCATTTTCTCACTCAATATGATTAATACAACACACCTGCCTGCCTTAGTCTTTATAATGAAATTTCTCTTTCTGGATTTAAAACATGAAGACTTGGATTTGTTCAGGGAACTATGAGTAGTGGAAGGACTGCATTTGCCTGCTAGTAGATTCTCCAGAGTCCTTCCATTTCACCTAAAAGCTGAAATGTTAGACAGTCTATAGTTCTGACCTATTAGATCTGTTTAAGGACATACATAGTTGCTATTCCTCTTGGCATGTTTCGCACATCAGGCTGGTAAGTTGAATACCCTTCACAAGGCCAAAAGAGCACAGAATGCATTTCATTAGTAGGAAAACCTGAAACTGTATTTTGTGCAGTTCTATTTCACAGAAGATGCTCTATAAACTCTTAGGCAGTAGTTTCAGAGAACCGCAAATTATTTCTTTCCCTGTTTCAATGGTCATATGCAGTACACTAGAATAGTTTTAACCAGGAGGAAAGCTAAGTTCTGTATTGGGTAGTTCTTCTGCAGTTTATAGCTGCTTCTTTAAAAGTGCTATGAAGGTGTTTTAGGATAAAAATTGTTCATTTTTATCCAAAGGACAAACTATTTCAAAGCTATAAAATGAATGGTTTTATTCCACAAAGAGTAAGGGTATCAAAAGGAAGTTCTGTTGAATCTTGACTAAGACTGAACATTAATAATCTCAGTGACTTTCAAGTGGAATATAATAATAAAGTATGTTGAATATGGATGTAAAGTTAAAATGTTAAGTTTATCAATAAGCCCCCAAAGATTTATCTGTGAAAGTATATTCTAGACAGCATATGCAGAACACTGAATGCAAAATTCTATACAGATAAAGATAAAGGTAATTCAGAGCATTGTCAGAAATTCATGTATGTTTTCAAGTAGCGCAACTGGGGCTATCCAGAATGGAGGAAGGAGACCCTGATAGCAGAATCCCTGGGAGCTGCTTCTGGAAAAAAAATATACATTCAGTGTCACCCTATGAACAGTTCTAATTTTAGGTTACTCTAGTGCAGTTATTCATGATGCAAGAAATCACTGCAGTTCCGTTGTCCAGTGTGAGTTTGGAACTGCCCCATAAGGCACCATTTAGAAAAACTATTTTCTTACAGACTTACAAAAACCATTAAAGTATTTCTAATTTTGTTTACCTGGTAGTTTAAAATTTGGGGGTAAAATATTTTCATCAAACATTTCTTAACCAGCCCAAGAGGTCTGTCTGTACATTTGCCTATAGCTATACTGGTTCCCAGTCTAATACTTTTTTGTTGCAATCTTTACATTTACATTTCCGGAGTTTTATCCAACACTGCACATTTCTGTCGCATTATAGTGATACATAATTTTCTACATAAAACAGCCCTGATTAAAAATTAAGTCCTTTTCAATTACAGCCATAGATTGTAGCAGTAAAATGTAACATGAAGGAAAATGCAATTAAAACTGTCGTGAACATTTATGTAAATCAAAAGTTGGTAGTGAAGCAAATATAATGAGCTAGTCAAACTGTGACTAAATCAGATTTGTTAAAGTTTTGTAGACATATATTTTCACTGAAAGGAGTGTTGATTCATTTAATTCCCTTTTTTTGGACCAAATACTGAGATCACTTCGGAATTATTGTTGTCAACCCAAGTTACACGGACATATATATCTTATTTTTGATATTTCAGACTCTGAGAATTGCAACCTGATGGTCTTTATACCTCCATGACCCTAGCAGTACAGTTACTCAACCATCAAATCATCTCTAGCCTGGGACAAACATAATCTATATTTAAAATCTGAGGAATTTACCACAAAACCACTCCTGAGATTTTAACACCTGACTTAATTTGTGCTTCTCGTATGTTGGGATATGTCAGGAAAATGTCAGAGTTGTCACAGGAAATCTAGTCTTTGAACAAATCCAGGAGTTTTTACAGCTTCAAACACTAAAGATAATTTCTGTAGCTATCTTCTGCAATGTTATCCCTACATCTGCATATGGATCAGATTTTCATATACAGTTACTGTATGCATATGCAGTATTTTTTCACCCTTTTCAGAAATTCTAAGTATTCTGTATTGCATCCAAAATAGACTTCTGCTGCAACAAAAATTTTTTTTTTGTTTTATGCTAGTCAAGTCAATCTAAAATTATATTATTTCTCTTTTAATATTAAAAAACTGAATGAATGATGTGCTACTACAGACTCAGTGGTGCAAATGTTCCAAAGAAAGGAAAGATCAATGCTAATGGAGCAGTACATGCTGAATGTGTTGTTCATGATAAGAGTTAATGTTGTAAAAGGAACATTCATTTTAGATGGTTGTAAAACCTGAAGATTTTGACAGACTAAATTCTGTACAATTACTGATCTCCCTTCCATACCAGATACTACAAATATCAGCTCAGAATGTGTAGAGACTGTTATCAAATTTGAGGTACTTATTTAAAATAGATGATCAAAATTTCACTAACATTTTATTTGACATCTGTGAACTGTTTTCCTGTAATGGCATCTCAGATATCTGTGTCTCTCTTTGATGTTATGCAATACACAACGATAACAAAAAATGGGGATAAATTGAAGCACTGGGAATTGGAAGAAGGTTTCTAATTAACAAAAATCTGATTTTAGGAGAGCACTAGAGCTGGAGTAATGAACAAAACAGACAAGAATTTAAAGAGTAAATGATCATAAAGGAATTCAGCAATTCAAAAAATATGTACTTATCCTTTAATCATGTCTTTAATTTCTGTAATTTCTAAGATTCATATAAGTTTTTTTTCCAAAATAAATCCATGAAGAATTCAAGTTAGCATATTTACAAAGGAAATTAGGAAAGAATATGAATTTTCACCTTTTTTCCTTTTTTTCCTTAAATGTTGTGTATGAATGGAGAATGGTTGCTCTTATGCCTGTTCTCATAATATGCATCTTCCTTTCTTAGTGAAAAACAGTCATGATGGTACTCACCCACCAAAAATAGCTACTGACTCTTCAGCTAGTCATCCTAAATCCCATTTAGAGCAAATGGAAAAGATTAAGCACTTTCTAGAGAGTAATTTATTTTATTCTAAATCAGACATACAACAGGTCAGATTAATCACACCCAAAAAGTGCTTATTTCTCCACATTAACTATCATATGAATGCAGGATGGCTAGTTCAGATGTAGATAATTACAGTATTGATGTCTGTATCTAGATGAGAGTAGTCACCAAATTGCTTACTTTGGATTCTAATCATTTTCTATTTAGCAAGTTAAATGCTTAAGAGTTTATACTACCACCAAAAATCACCATCTTTGGAATTATTAAAGTTTATAAAATAGAAAATTATGCAAACTGAAGAAAGTTATTTCACCAGCCTCCCAGTCCTGAGCCATAATTGTATTGGAACACTGACTGTGAAATATAAAACTATAATAATGACTTGTAGGAATACAGGAGCCTAATTTTGAGGAAACTTCCCTATGCAGTTGAAGAGGAGGCTATTAGAAATATTAGAATCAATAGGTGTATTTCAATTAATACAAGTACCAACCAAAAGATACTCTATAAAAACATAAAAATTCATAAATATTTAAACAAACATTTAGAATTGTTTTAACTGTAGTAGTTTTCTGCAAGATATTCAGCCTTATATATGAGTTTGATGAAAGGGGTTCAATAAATCCAGAACATATTGCTGTTGTAACCACTATGTCAGTAAATGAATCATCAGCAAGATACGAAATCCATCAGGTTAAAGGCGAACTAACTCTCTGTCCCCTAAACCAGGACACTCTCAGAGGACCAAATCACCAATTTTTTTTTCTTCATTATATTTACAGTTAAACATCGTGACAGCAAGTGAGATTGTTTTTCTTGATTGCAGAATGCAATATTTACAAAAAATCAAAATGCACCCTTGACCCTATCTACCATATGCCAGTCACTCAGAGAAATTAACACAAGCAGACTAAAGTCTGTCTCTGGGTCTGGAGGTTTTTTTCAGTATTCTTAATTTCACACTTCATAAATTATACTGAGATCTTCACTAAATTCTGTTTCTTCAGTAGTCCAGAATATAATAATCAAATTATACCAGAATAATAATAGATAACAAGGAAAGGATATACATCTCTGCACTGTGCCTACGTGATGAACACACTGGGGTACTCTGTCACCATATTTCCCTGCAATTACTATTTTTAATTTCTGGCTCCTGCAAACTGGAATCAGCTTGACTATTCCATGAAATTCAATTGTCAGTAGAGAGTAATTCACTAAAAAAAAAACATTTTTGATCTACGTTTTCTTGAAGCAATTTCTTAGGATAAAAGGACTTGAACTTGGCTTCTTTGACTATATGTCTTCAGGGCATTCATGTCAGTATCTTGTTATTACCTACCATTTTCAATATTGTTCAGTTAACAGTCAGCATAGCCATTTACTTACCATGCAAACAGAGTTAAGGTTATGTTTAAAACAATAGCTTCTAGCTGTTTCCAGCTTCAATCATTAAAAAATACAACATTCTGGTCAATTGAGAGAGTAGCTGCCAGTTTTGTTCAAAAATATAATTTAGCAAGCATAGTAAATAAGAAATTAAGCTGTAATGTAATAAAAGGCTTTAGATTGACTTCCACAGTGCTGTTGCTTGGCTGCTGTGTATAAAAGATAAAAATAATGTATGCAAATTAGATTAAGTTGAAATTAAAGATGTCTAGCAGAGAATGGCTAAAGAAGCCAATTTTATTTTATTGTTTGTAAATGGATAAATATTTCCCCAGTAGCCATGAAAACAGCAGAAACTGTGCTACTGGGTTCATTTGAATTTTTCATTCATTTCTCATCCTCCCTCAGATATTACTGGTGAAAAATTGTTAAATCACAAAAATACATCAATCTGCTGACAGTCCAAGGTGAATTTTTAATATTTACTTGGAAAGTAGCACAAAGCATACAGTTTAATAATAGACATTATTTTTAAAATAATTCTGTCAGAAATAGCCATTTACAACATTATAATTCATTATTCTGCTCACATTTTCTACCTTTTCACTTACATACATTATTAAGCCATTGACAATTGCTGATATTGCTACAATTACACAGCTTTTAACTTGGATTTCATGCCTTCACACTTTCCTTATCTTCCTTTAAAAACATACAAGGGCCATTACATATTTTTTCCTTAAATTTCTTAGTGTTTTTCCTTCATACTAAGTGGAAGGCGGCTTAAAAAACTCGCACATATGTTCACAGCTGCTCAGATGAAAGGCTCTGCAGTGACAGTACAGTGCCCTCTGCTTATTAGAAAATTTGTTATTTCTTCAGTAAGGTGTATGCACCAGTTCTATCCACTTTTAAACTTTAAGAGATCAAGATAAAGCCAACCTTTTTGTTTAAATACGCATAAAACCAAACGAAATAAGCATCTGTCTTTGATGCAAATGTGAACTTAAAATACTGTCTGGAAACTCCCAAATGTTTCTTTGAGGATTTTATTGTTCACAGCAGTATTACTGCTTCCATTTTTCAAAGGAAAGATGAGACTAAGCAAGACAAAGGAATGAACTCCCAGGAGTAGCCACTTGCCTGAGAAGCACTATTAAAGCCCTCTAAAAAGTTGTTTTTTAAGTTCATCAGCAAGGACTACATAGTATTATCCTCTGTATGCTGCTCAGAATTGTAAAGGAAATCTGTGACAGTCTTGGGAAAGTACCTACACCTCTATGTATTCAGGTTGTTTAATTCTAAAATAACTAAAGTAACTTCATCAAAGTCATCACAGATTCCATAGTTTTAATGCAAAAATATCATATGGAATTAACTGCCTATCTACATCATATCAGTAAGAGTTAATGTCCACATTGATCTTAAGTTGTAAGTATATGCCTAATATATATCAAGAATAGCAATCTTGATAGATTCTTAGTAACTCTTCATTTCATTTTGTTTTATTTCTCTAGTTCCTAAACACTTTCATTGGGTCTTCTAAAATGTTGGCACTGGATTTGGCCAGATGCCAATCATTCTGCTTGGTGATTATTATTGTTGTTGCCGTTATTACGTTTACGTGATTATCTCAATAATTTGTGAGTAGATGACCGTGAAATTGGTATCTTAATAGAGAATTAAATGGTGAATATGGTGGTGAAGCTGGGCATGTTCTGGAAGGCTTTAAGGTGGCTATATTTATAGGATGACTTCTTGATCCAGTGCCAAGCACAATGTCGTCTTTGTTGCCTGCAAGTGACATAACTCTGACTGTTGCTATCTGGGTTTGCTTTCAGCAACTGATCCTCTCAAATCATAGAACCTTAGAATTGTTTGGATTTGAAAAGACTTTAAAATCACCTATTTCCAGCCCCCTGCTGTGGGCAGGAGCACCTTCCATTGCCTTGAACACTTCCAAGGATGGGGCATATATTACTTGACAGCTTCCCTTAAAAACAAAACTTCTGTACTTCTCCTTTCACAGGACTGTATCCGTCACACTTTCAATCAAACTAAACTTTAAAATCTGCTGATGTAAACATTATCCACCTCCTCAAAAACAGCTGTGTCAACACTGTCAAGTAGCATGTTTTCACATCACTATGAGATACATCTTTTGATTGACTACATTGAATGAATTCTGGTTCAGTTAGGTTTTCTTTTGAGATCCACCATCTCATTAACTTCAAAACAAAGCCTGGATTCATTCAGGTGACACTTACATCTAACAGGCCACTGAGTCATGTTCCTTACATTTTCCTATTCCACAAAAGTAACATATATTCACAGATTCTTGTCTAATGGTGCAGCAATAATGTGGGCTACAGCACAACCTTCAGATTACTTATAAACTGAAAAGTAAAACAAAAAGTTGCAAAAGCACTCTCATGAGTACAGAATGGCAACTATAACTTAACAATGAAAAAGGCATGACACAAAGCCTAAAGGAGATTTAGATCAAGTACTGTGCAATAGGAACACAGAACAGACTTTTCTGTTGGATTTTGAAACTACAGATTATTGTCTGATTATTTGCTTATTCAGCAGTATCAGTGTAACCAGTACTTGGTATGAGGACGTAAACAACACAGTTGCATGTCTCAAAACAGTGACAAAGAAGGAAATTCCCACAAAATAAGCAACCACAACAGAACTTGTGGTAAACACAGGTGGTGACAACAGGAAGACGATAATTCAAGGCCTGGTGAAGCAGAT
This sequence comes from Leptocoma aspasia, assembly GCA_013399835.1. NCBI lineage: Eukaryota > Metazoa > Chordata > Aves > Passeriformes > Nectariniidae > Leptocoma > Leptocoma aspasia. Next base: position 158,969 of record VXAX01002774.1, read on the forward strand.
CCAGAAAAAAAAATTACCACCATGGCAAACTGAGGGAAAGGAAGCAAGTGCTTGTAATATGCCACAGCAAGTTACGGGAGTAGCAGCTATGTCCTGTGGTTATAGGATTTGGACTGTACAGAAGTAGTATCTCCAGAAGAATGATTCTGGGACCCCAACACCAAGACTGGGGTGAAGAAGGACCAGAGGGATGCATAATCTCTCTCTCACTTTCTTTCTCTTCCTTTTACCCTCTCTTTCTCTCTTCCCATATCTTTTTATCTATGTCACATATACTGCTAAATAAAATCCATAGCATTGACTTTGGCATATGGTCTTGTTTGCACCTTAATTTGGGCAGAGACGTCTCTTATAATTGGGTCATAACACCTAGTAACTCATATTTGACTCAGTGAGATATGTAATGTGATGAGGAGATTACTTTTAGCTTTAAAAATACTCTGTAATACATAAGGGGAAATTTCCAAGGTTTGAAATCTGCTAATATTCTTGAAGAACTGAATTTGCTGAACTCTGCCAATTCATGATTTGGGACAAATTTTGCTTCCTTTTCAAGCAATAAGTATCATTAATTCTGTAACTACAGCATGTAGAGGTTGAGCGCACATAATTTATCTTACGTGCAGTTGAAAATATGAGATTTTATCTTCAACTAAGTGCAAATAGGTAAGCAAAGGAAATGTTCCAGTGTGAGAAGTTAAGTTAAAATAAGCCACCAATCACCTATGGCATTTGTCTAAGGATCCCAGTGAAATCAAAGGAAAGATGAGCAGTGCTGGTAGGAAAATTATGCAATTAAAATGTATTCTGCTCCCACTACATTTAATGAGTCTTCAACAAGTGACAAAGGAATCAGGATTAGACCTTTCATCATTAAATAGCTATTAAACCAGAGAGTGAGAGTGCTGACAACATTGTACTTCTTTTTAAAGAGGTGCTAAAGATGATCCAGGAAATTACTGCCTGATATGCTTTATTCTGGTGTTAAGAAAAAATGTTCTCCCACAAAACAAAACAAAAAAATCCATTAATGGAGGAGTCATAAACCACCTAGACAAACTTAATACATTAGGGAGAAACTAATAATGACTTTTGAAAGGTGAGTTATGCCTCCTAGAATTCTTTAAGGACTCTTGCAAAATAGAGGGTGGAGAAACATGTACTTAGCTTGATGTAGTTCTGCATAACAGAGCTTGCTCCTTTGTAAAGTACAGTTATGCTACCATAGTTCTGCTCTATTGGAATGGCCTGGTACAAGCAAACATTTGATGTAAAACAAAGAATAGCCAAGACTAGAGAATCTTTCTGCATAAGCATATTGCATAAAATCTTCATCACTACTGCTATTTGAATCCTACTCTGGCATTGTTGAACTCTGGCTTTGAAAGGATGAAAACATAGGTAAATGTGCATATTCAATCTATTCATTCTCAGATTCAATAAAATGCATGTAAATGTCGTTCAATCTTTTACATCCATGAACACAATACCAGTTGTGCCTCTTCAAATTTAAACTTGCTTATTTACTCAGATGCATTTACAATTTCATGCAACCACATCCTGAAAGCTGTGTTTGAAAACTTGTCTCTTAGGATCAAATTCTGCCACTGGATTATTTTTATTTTTCACAGAGGTAGTGTTATTTTTTATTAATTTAAGAAAAAATTCCAGATATCTTACATAAAATCTTGTTTCTCTCTTAGATTTCTTATTCAACCATTCATTACATTGAGTCCTGTTTATTTAAGTAATTATTGAATACAACCCTATATGAAAGTTTTAATTTTTCAAAATATAATACACAGCACTTGAAAATAAATGAGAAAATTTTGATTAGACATTTAACATTGTGGTACTTTGTTAACTAAAGTACGCTATTATTTATGGTACATTAGAAGTGTAGACTGCCACATATATTGCATTTTTAAGAATAAAAAATATAGACTACAAATGGTCAATTTCAAAGTAATTACAGTAATGTTCACGGTATATAAATTCCACTGGAGTGAATGATTTCTGATTTGTATGCATCCATGTGTTGTAGACAGATTTAATAATTCTACTGATGCACACAATTTGCTAGCACCATATAATGTTTGGAATGCTAAACTCGAGAGATTATTCAGAAGCTATTTCTTCTAAAGGTGTGATAATTTAAAATTTGACATTTTTCCTTGTCCCCTTAGTCTTACCTTCTTTTTAGCTAAGTAAAATAATGCACATATCCATTTAATTGCTGAAGCTTTTCCTTTACACCGTCCCATCCATTACTGTGTAGGCTATATTAGATAGAAGGTGGTGGTTAATTTAGGCAACTGTCAAATATGATTTCCAGATGCTGCACTGACAAATGCTTGGTGACCTTCTGTAAAGTTAATCAATTGCATTTATTTGGCAATTGTTTGCTTAATCCATGCCTCAAATTTTGCCATTCCTTCTTCACAAAGTAGCTAAGTGTATTATGATACACATTAAGAGGGAAGTAAGTCTTGACAACAAAATAGGACCTAGCTTTTGAAGACATTCTCAGACTGGAAGTACTAGCCACTTCCTTCGTTAATTTAAAGCATTCCAGAATTACTGACTTTCAAAGCATACTGCATGAAGGAGATTAAAAATTTATTATGTCCTTCAAAAAACATCATACGTATATATGCAAACATCTGCTGAATTTCTTCCATCAGCTAAGTATATAATTCTATCAGAAAAGAAACTGGAAATTTTTTTTGGGAAATATTCTGCTGAGTATTCTCATAGTTCTATTTAGTTGCTTTGAACTAAACAGTAAATATTCTCTGTAGAAAGAACCTGGAGAAATGGGAGCAAGAGTGGTCCCCAATAGAAAGTAAGGAGGAAAACTCAATTTCCACTGCTGAATCCCCTGAGTGTAGACAGTATATTTAGGACCTTAGTGTACACAAAGACCAAATTTCCCTCACATAAAACCTCTATGAGTTCAGTGCTCCTCTATGATGTTCCATTGCAATTTGGGTCTTCATAGCTTCAAGGTCTAAATAAGTCAGGGATTTTTTCCCCTCAGTGCAGCTATGGTAGAGATTGAAAAATAGATCTCAACAGAAACTATTTTTGTCTCAATTTATTCTGCTCTGCAACCATCCCATTTTGAAGGCTGGTTACATGGCAGTAATCTTCAGTTCTCTCAAATTTCACCACCAAACAGAAAATTTGGTATGGGCACCTCATCGTCATATGTGGTGTCTTTATTAAGCAGATAGATCCTTTATAATGTCCTGTCACTCTTTACCAATCACGGAGCAAGACACAGATGAGCGTGGTGTCTTAGCTGGCACTACTTGGATCTGTGAAGCAGAGAACAATGGTTTCATTCTCCTGCTACCATTATTTTATCACTTCAGAAACATTCTATTAATCACAACACATGTAAAGAACAATTACTGTAATACTTACTGAATCTCAAAATAAACAATAAATTTAGTCTGGAAGTGACTTGAAGCTCTTCTCTAATGCCACCCTGTGCTCAAAATGTTACCATATTCACTGCTAGCGGAAGTTTCTCTCCGCCTTCCAGAGCAGAAAGGAGTGAGTGGGGAACTAGAATACTTAGCAGTTCTAGTTGCCTCACTGTGCAGCCAGCAGTAGAAAGCTCTCAAGAATGAAGAGAAAAAATAGAGCATCATAATTACATTTTTTTTTTATGAGACCATCTCTGAAGAAAAAGTGCAGAAATATCTTTCCCAAAGCTGTCTGGGAAACATGCTCAACTTTTCCATATTGTACATGTATATTGTACAAATTATTTACCCTTAGAGCAAAACAAAATAATTTTTAGACAGTTAAACCCTGTGACATAGAGCCTGGATTGTGATATCCTCTATAAATTTAAATATTGCATATAATACTCTCTGTCACAATAGAGTGGTGCATCAGGATTCAGCCATAGCAGCTAATTATCCACAACAAATCATCATGATAACTAGGCGTGATTACATGATGCAGGTGTCATATGCATGATAAGATGCTGATGCGATGAGAAACTGTTAGGTAAGCAGGGGACGAGACAAACATAGCTGAATTTCTTCACTTGAAAGGCCTCCATCAGTCTCATTTTTTGCAAAATACTGATTTCAATTCTTTAGTTAATTTTGAAAAACCTGTGTTATTGTTTTGGTTTTTTTTTTCATTCTGAAAGACTGAATTCCTTTTTCTTTTGAAACCTAGTTTCTCTGCCTCACGAAGGTTAAGTTTCTTAAGACCAGTTATACTATAATTAGGGGATATCAGATTATAAATGAGGTACGACTTGTGGGATTTGAAAGTCTATAGCTTTCAGAAAAAACTCTCAGTGAAATATAATTATTCCAATTTCTTAGCACATCACACTGAGTCAAACTCAAAGGTTCATTTTGTAGCTAAATGGTAACATTTTTCTTATTAATGAGGAAAGCATTTTAACCTGTTGAAGAAAGGTATTTCTGGAAATCTCTGGAAGCTTTTACTTGAAAGCACTAGGAAGACACCTCACTTTGTGTAATTTCTCCTGTGTTACTGTCTGCTCTCGTTGTTTTATTCTATTTTAAAAAAGAAAACTTACTATCTCTGTTTAGTTTTACTCTAGAAACAGCAAAAGTAGATACAGATGAAAGATTTAAAAGCAGCAAATTAATATATTAAATTTCTCAATAAATAACAATCCTTTAGTTTGAAGGGGGAAAAAAGCTGCCAATGAAGTTAAATAAGAAAAAAATTATATTTTTATTCAGAAATTACACTGGTGACAATTTATTTAAAGATTAAAGATGATTTTTAAATTTTCTTGAACTTTTTAATGTTTTAAAAGATGGAATTAAAATTTTATTTTCTTTATTCAAGCTAACCTCAGTCCCTCAATATTTAAAATTAGAAGATTGATGATATATTTCTAGCCTTCTGTACAAGATGTATTTTTCTAAGGAATCAAAAAGATTTCTTTAATCACTAGGTTATAGAAATTGTAAGTTTTCGGCTTTGAAAATTTTCATTTGAATATGAAGAGGTAGGCAGAAATGTGTAAATTTTGGACATTTTTAAAACAAAATGAAAGTAAACTTGGCAAAGTGAAGTATTTTTAAAAATCAGTTTTCTATGCCATGAGAGGCCACTTGGATCAGTCAGGTACATCCCTTTAGAATGTAAGCTATAGATAATATTAAGTTTTTAAGTTTGAATAATACTAAGTTTTATAATATTTCGTTTTTGCTGTTTGAAAAATATTTGATTATTAGCCACAGGAACTTGAAAGAAGGCACACAGGCATCATTAGAAGCTCCACTTTGAGAAAGGAGATCCCCTTTAAGAACTGGAAGATTGCAACGAGGTGTCCCCTGAGCCTTCTTTTCTCTGGCTGAACAACCCCAACTCCCTCGGCCTGTCTTTATAGGAGAGGTGCTCCAGCCCTCTGATCATCTTTGTGGCCTCCTCTGGACTTGTTTCACCATGTCCATGTCTTTCTCGTGCTGAGGCCTCCAGAGCTGGGTGCAATACTCCAGGTAGGGTCTCACAAAGGGAAGAGCAGATGGGTAGAATGATCTCCCTTTACCTGCTGGTCACGGTTCTTTTGGCATTGCCCAAGATATGGATGCATGTCAACAGGTCCCATGAACGTGTGCACATTCAGCCTCCTTAAATAGTCTCAAATCAGATGTTCTTCTGTAGGTTCTTCATTTTCCCAGGCCTTGCCTTTGCCACCTGCAACTTGGGTTCTGTGGCTGGAGCACTTGCTGGAGAAGACTGAGGAAAAGAGTTCTTGAATATCTATCTCAACCTTCTCCATGTCCCAAGTAGCCAGATTTCCCATTTCTTTCTGGAGACAGCCCACATTTCCCCTAGTCTTTCTTTCATCACCAGCAGAAGATTTCCTTGTAGCCCTTGACCACCCTGGCACGATTTAATTCATCTGGAGCTATGGCCTTCCTAACCTGACTCTTGGATTCTCAGAAAATCATTTTGCATTCCCAGGCTACCAGTCCTTGCTTCCATCCTCTGTAGGCTTCCTTTTTGTGTTTGAATTTGTCCAGTAGCACCTTGTTCCTCCATGCAGACCTCTTGGCATTTTTACATGATTTACACTTTTTTGGGATGCATCACTCCTAAGATTTGAGAAGGCGATATTTGAATATTAACCAGCTTTCTTGGGCCCCTCTTTCCTTGAGGGCTTTATCGCTGAGGAGCCAAAGTCTGCCCTCCTCAAGTCCAGGGCTGTGAGCTTGCTCTGCACCCCCCTTGCTGGCCCAAGAATCCTGAAGATGTGTGTGTATAATCTGTCTATAATCCGCTGATTTTTTTGTCTGTCCATGATCATTCATTTGTTAGTATTACACGTTTCTATTGCAGTGCTTGTTTTTCATAGTTGTGTAGAACTGAGGGTTCTACGAAAAGACAAAAGAAGAATTTTGTCATAAAAGGTCTAGAATTTCAAATCTGTTAAGCTTCATCCACAGACACAAGAATTTACGTGATTCTAATCTAAGTAACAACAATAACGAAGTTAGAAACATTAAAAATTAACATTCAATTTGTCTCTTTCTCACTGGATAAAGACTAAATATTCCATATACCAAATTTCAATGCATAATAATATGAAAATCAGATTTTGCAATATCTGAAATAGGCATTTTAATTAAACAAATTGTCAGATTATGATACTCAGTACAGATTAACAGTTTGTTTTCCACTTTGTCTCTTTACTTGAGAGCCAATTGTCTTAGCTATTTTATTTTCAGCACCACATCACTTTCTTAAGACATCTAAAGATGCACCCATTACTGACTTCTACCTTTACTGCATATTCTTTATTATTATTGAATAGGAGAAGGCTGAGATAGATATTCAATATATTATCTATATTAAAGAATATTTGCATATTCTTTGCTTTGCTTTCCTGAAGGAGATATTTGTGTAAAGTTTTGAAGAAACTGAAGGCATTTACTGATAGTCTTGCTACAGTAAATGAAAATTTGCAATTCCAAAAGTACTCTGCATAATTTTTTGTTTATATGAATCATAAGAAGGGAGAAGTACACACTGGTAAATTGAAAGACAACAATTAAATTGAAAGAAAATATGCATTTTATACATGTAAATCATAAAAGTCACATAATAAGATCAATCATGCAATTAACATACATATCTCAGAGATTTAAGCTGTGAGCTTTCAAAACAGCACTGATGTTCCCCTTTGCACATGAAATTCAATATTCTGCCCTAGGCCTAGGCTGAGAATCACTGCCTAGAGGAACAGATTTAAAGGTCTGTTTTTAACTTTAATTGTACCAAAGCAAGCTGTCTGGTGTCTTTCTAGGCTCTGACTGGTGTGACAGTCAGAGCTGGTGCTAATCTTATTGTTAATGTCAAAGACCAAGCGTGACGGCAGCAGACAAGATAGGCTCCAGTGAATGACAGAGTAATCAGACTGGAATAAAAGTAGTTCATCCATAAAAGATCATGCTGTGGGAAACAGTATCAGCATGTCCACATGTTTACTTCTTTTTTCATTTTGATGACAGTTAGATTGTTTAACAGCATATTTCTTTGTCAAAGATTATTTGAAATTCATGTTATTCTAAGTCTGTAAACCTAAAGGGATACAAATCATTAAGTCTGCCTGTATTATCAGTACCGAACATTTTAAGATATAGTGAACATTCTTATGTGAAAATAATTCCAGATATAATTTAACAATTGGTTATAATGAATGTCCCCGGTCCTGCAAAATACCTTTTCGGTCTTCATTCCCTGTCATAATAGGTCAGCATATATCTTTGATAGTCAAATTCTTTAAAGAAAAGAAAAAAAGGAAACGAATTTGAGAATCATTTCTACAGCAGCAGAACTATGACACACTAGCCAACTTAGAACCTTTGTGAATTCATAATTAAATGGAGTAATAACAGATATGGGCTCGTAGGTCTGAATACAAGTGCAGTAGAAAGGGCTTACACTTAAATGTGCAGTTAAACTTCTAACCCTTTTTGTTGGATACACTTAAAATTTCTAGCTTCTGTCCCTAGCTCTTGAATAGATTCTCAAAGATTTTAAATATAGATAATTTACAGAGATTATTTGCAAGACACATCAAGTTTACAGGCAATCAGGATATTTAAGCCTTTGAAGGGAGAGGATGACACAAAGCTGTTTGCTTACAGATGATGCATCAAGTGAGCTGGTAATAATCAGAACAACGAGAAAGAATCTGAACATTCTATTTAACTCACGTGTTTATATGTAGCCCTGTGGTGGTTGATTTTGCTTTTCTTCTTTTAATAACACGTAAACTACTTTTCATTTTATGTGACACCTTATAAGGAAATAAATAAAGTAAATAAGAGCTCATTCCTCTTTGGAAAAATGAAGACAAATGTGTTTCTTCTAATGAATGTTAAAATACTTTGTTTAACATGCAACTAGTTCGAAACTTGGAATGGTTAATTTTTTCGCAGTTTTGTAACTGTGTGACACAATTGAACATAGACACTCTGCCAGGCATGTTTATTAGCTAAGTTTTGATTGGTTTTAGTTCATGCAACTACCCTTGTTTCATTATAATCAAGCTTCAATCCAAAGAAAGGTAGTTAGTGTTGTGTTTTCAGCATAGCCTACAACAATATAGGCAAATACCTTTGGGCAGATGTGCTCCTTGTACAACCAAGCCTGTCTGATAATAGAACAGAGGCAAAAGCAAAATTTTGGTCTCCAGTTTTCATCCTGACCCTGTCTGTGATGGTCACCCTGTCTCCTTAACAGTGCACCAAGCTCTGCGACAACTGCATTACAGTAATAGCACTGATACTCTCTGACTACAAAGGCCTTGAAATGTTCCCTTTTTGATACACAAAGAGAGGATATTGTCTCCCTCTATTTTTTCTGCATGCCTGGCAATGACTAATGTGATTCTATCTCAATGGGACATTTTATGCGGGGGTCTTACTTTAAATGAGAAAGAGGGGGAGAATAAGGTCAAGGTAGGGCCATCAGAATTATTGCTGATGTGCAAGTCTCCTTGAATAAGATTCAAGAATGCCTTTGAAGTGTCCTAGTATGATCTCTATTCAATTTTCAAACTGACCTGTTATAAAGCCTTAGAGGATGTCTGCCAATTCTGGTTTTCTGGCAAGATCTAGTCTTGCTTTCTTTTAACTGCACAGTAGTACTCTCTTTCCACAAGACAGGCTTTTAAATCTTGGTGCTGTTGGCAACAAGAATGAAATATAGGAGTTGTGCATTTCTAAGCAAACATAAATTTACAAATCAAAACAATTTTATTTAATATTTTGGCTCAGGAAGGTCAGCTTTTAAATTTTGAATACAATGCAAGTACAAAATTCTCACTGTGTGAAATACAGGTCCAACACTTAACACCAGTCCTTAAATCTTATCTTCATCAGATATATTTTTGCTATTGTGTTAGGCATTTCAGTAAACCAGATGTTTTCTCACAGCTATGTATACTACTCCTATTTTTAATTTCCAACAAGTTTTGCTTGTATGTCAACAGCCAACAATAGATATATTTCATAAAATTGAAGTAATTCAAAAAGTTCCAGCCAATGACATAATCCCCTACTAAATTTTGTGTGAGAGTGCTGATTAGTAATAATAAGTTTTGAGATCCCATAGTTGGACTTCGAATGAGATAATTATCCAGCTGCTGGCAAAATAGCAGCTGATCTAATGCTAATCCAAACATATTTTAATTGTAAGAGAAGAACAGGTGTTCATTTACAATAAATCAATTTTCTCAGTATTTACAGGTGAATAAATACTAAATGCCTAAAAGAAATATAGTAAAGGTTAGATCTCAAATGTAGGCAATCAGAAGAATGTAATCCAAGCATAAGTAGTAGCTAAAATGATTAATTACATGATTTACCCAAGTGAACTTTTTCACCTGGAAAGGTTGTGCATGGTCTTGCAGAGTTCAGTGTATGTAATTTACTTACTATTAGTATTCAGGTGATGTTGCAAGTTCAGGAAACATTTTAGCTCTCAAAAATACTATAATTTCCAGCTAAAATCCCCCAGAAAATCCATGCTCTTAAACTGAAAAGGGTGAATTTTTTTTTATTTTTTACATTGGCAAGTAAAGTTCAGTATGGAATAGGATGCTAGAATTAGAGGACAGAAGCATCTGCTTTCAGAAGACACTGAAAATTGGACTATTAATTTCAGGAAAAGTCACAAAGCAAAATATACATAAAAAGAAGGGATATAAAAAAGAAGCAGGATATAGACCAGAACATTTTGTTGGCTCAGTATTTAGTGAGTATCTCTTTTGTACAACTACAAGCTTATAATCAACAGCTAAGGAATAGAAACATCAGATTCATATTACTGGACCAAGATGATCCTGTCTGAGATATATCCATCAACACAGTGAACAAATACATTTTAATTAAGAAGCTGATAATCAGTGTTAGTTTTTATGAGCATCTGCTTAGTCTTTCAAATACAATCATCCTACTACCTGGCTGAGTCAGGCTATTTGATTACTTTATCTAATTTCAGTATCAAATGGTCAATTTACACAAGGATTTCTCTATTTTAATCTCTTTTAGATGGCTATTTTTCATTAATTGACTTCAACTGCATGCAATCAACTTTGTTTAAAAAAAAAAATAGTTCAAAAGAACAGATTAAATGATAAATATTCAAAATCTAAAATAAATGGCATCTGTGAAGCAGATTTAATTTCTGTACTTCAAAATGTGCCATATTGTAATTACAAAGATTTAGGTAAATTTAACTACTTTATGTAAACTCAATAAGGCAAATCCAATTGTGTTTCATTTATTTTAAGTTAATTATGCCATGTAATATGTTTCTTTCAGTTTGCAAGCAGCACTGGCAGTATGCAAGCTGTTTATGAAACTTTAAATTAAATTTTTGGGTGTACTCAAGATACAAAGTAGAAAAAAATTATGTTACCAAAAGAATTACTAAAATGAGCTGAGCTTTATAGTTTATTCTTTTCTTCTAGGCAGATGCATGATATATATATATTCTTTTTTTTTAAACTAATTGTAGCCTTTAAGCATTCAATTGTTCAATGTTTCACTCAAGAATGAGAAAGCAGTGTTTAGGTAACTAAAACATTTTAGGAGCAATATTTATACCTGATGTATATGTTAACTAATAGTATGGACTAATTTTCTGTTTTCAATTCCATGTCACATATTTGATATCACTGTCAGAAACATGAAAAGAAACACTTCTTACTCTAAGACTTTTGGCCTCACTGGATGACAAAACACATTTTTAAATTTTATTTTGGAGGAAATGAAAGTCATTTTCCATAATACAAGTGTTCAACACTGCAAATTATAACTTTTCAAGTACAGACATATACCTGTTCCAGAAAAACCTTGATAAGCCTCAAAAAATATAACATTTATTAATCTTTAAAAAAAATGTTCTGTCTTTATTTTAATGTTATTCAAAGTATTTCAAATAACCCTTAAGAATTCTTGCAAAATAGCACATTCTCTAATGGATAACACTCTGTCAACCAAGAATTATTTTATCCATAATAAAATTATGTATTCAAGATATAACTTTTATTATTTGTGTTCACAAATGTTAAATTACTTTAGAGTAAAGCCCTGACTTGGACAGAAGTGTAGAATTGTAAAAAGAATTCCCCTTCTGGTTCTCTGAATTAATTTACAGATCCTAGAAACCCTGAAGAAAAATGATTTTGTTAAAATGAAAAGTACACATCTCCAGGGCTTGAATTCAGTATGTACTTGTTTGACTTCTACAAGCAAATACCTCAAATTCACAATATGTTGGAAAGGTGAGAAAATTAAAGCTTTTAGCTAAAGAGAGACATTAAAAAAATAAAAGTCACGGGTTAATATTTGCTTTAGATTTGTATGTTAGTGTTTTGATTGTTTCCTTGATTATGAAGACTCAAGAGAGATGACTTTAAAAAAAACCCCTTTACTTAGATACATTATGAAAGCTTAATAGTACCCTTAATAATTGGTAAACCTAGTGCTTCAAAGAGTTATATCTGCTTCTGATGCTTTCAAAATGTCTTAGAGTACCTTGGTCTGTACTCCAAATTGTTTTTCTCTAGCTTGTCACAACAAATAGCCACATTATAATGTGATGGGTAACAAAGAGTTTAAGTTCCATACTTAATAAATATAGCTGTAGAAAATTAAAAGACCAAAACAAAAGAATGACTTTTACTGCCGTTTCTTCATGATAGAAATCCCTTCTTTCCCTTTGAAAGTCCTAACCTCCTGACTGGCTCACATAGACAGAGGCATTACACAGATTTGTTCACTCAGACTTGCATTTGCTTTAAGTTATACCTTCGTTTGAAGTACCCTGGGGTGTTCAAGGGTGTTTAGGATGTTCAGCCTTATGCATCTGAAACATATTATGGGGATGTGTGACAGGAAATTTAGGTGGCATTGTCACAAGAACAACTCAAATGGCACGAGACAATTACTCATGTACAGGTGAATCAAAAAATCAATCAAATCGAAATAGGATTCAGCCTGAGATTCAAACATCTAAACCACAGTGATAAACATAAATTGTAATTTTAGACCCTTCCTGATGTGTGAAATATTGCAAATAGCTGGCAAGGCTTGACACAACACTACAGAGCAACACTTGCATCATGCCTGCATCAGCATTTTCTAATGAGGTGAGACATTCCAGGGCATTTAAAATCACACTAAATGTCTGATGTTTAGGCAACTGAAGCTTTCTTCTAGTTGATACATTCACTCTAGAGAGCAATTCAGCTCACCAAATCTAGATGTCTGTTCTAGGATGTGATCAATATGTCTGGAAATCATTAACTGTGCTGAATGGATGTTTTTTGACTAGGGTGAGCTTAGACATTCAACTGTTATATAGATTCTTATAATGATGGGTATATAAATGTAGCTCTCTAAATCTCTGAGGTTCAGGCCTACCCTAAATACTTTTCTCAGATTCTTATCTATCTGTCCTTTGCCAAGTTTAAAATGCGTGACTTTTCCCACTGCCTGTCATTTACAATACCTTTTCACCATCATCAGTCTGTACTTTCTCCCTGCAAAGAAGACTGGAACCTAGCAGACTGTGTTTATAATCAGTAGGAGCAGTTCAGAAAAGAAATATGAAGTGTAGCCCATGCTGAATCACACGTAATCAGAGGAGCCAGAAGCTTCTGTCCTTGTCCAACAGAAAAACTGGAAACATAATTTCTCTTTGCCTGATTGGGACTTTGATGGAAATCTTTCTCTTGACCTGGTCAGGATCATCCACATATGGTAAATTTTACTCATCTGCCATCCCTCAAGAAATCAAAAAAAAAATTGAAGAATTTTCCTCTAGGACTTCCAAATTTGAATACAATGGAAATGTCAGTATTAATTCCCCATTCACCTTACAAGAAGGATCAGGTCCCTGGTAATTAAAATAGCTTGGAAACTTCCTTAGAAATCTGTCACTTTCAACAGTGAAACACTGTGAATTGTGCTAAAAATCTACAGACTCTTCAATCTGTTCTTGAGGTTTAGAGAATTTTCAGTTTGTGACTTTCAGAGTACATGAAAATCTTCAACTATATTGGGCCATTAAAAAATAAATTAAAAATAAGCTTCAGTTCATCAAGGAAATTATAAACATTGGAAAATACAAGGAATAAAACTTTAAAATTCAGAGCAAAAACGGACCCAAAGAGTTAAAATTTTGAACTATTTGTGGGAGGTGGGGTGCATTTTCTATACTTTCCTGGTTTTTGACAAGTACATCACAAATGCTTTCTTTTCATTATTGATCCCCTGGATGGTTTTATTCTTCCATAACGTATAAATATCTCTATCTTCTTTCAACAAATAGTGGTCTAGCATTTTCAGTGGCATGTCAGGGAAATTCTTTCTCACAGATGGAATTGAGTAGTCTTACGGTGTTTTAGCTTAAAAAATCTTATCATTACAAAATAATACAAATACATTTTTGTTTGATTGTGGGGTTTATGTGTAACATAAGTAAGTACAGTTTATTAAGTATACTTTATGTGTAACATAAGTAAGTATACTTCAGAGAACCACAGTTCTGTCATGCTTGAAAAACTGAGACCCTTGGCCATCAGACACAGAAGGAAACAAAGCCTTTCAAAAAGGGGTCCCAGGCTTATTCTGCCCTTTCTTGGAACTTTTAAAATACACATAATAGTTAGCGTTGGATAGATAGTACAGTAAAACAAACAAATAAACAAGGTACAGGGTTAGATATTATTCTTATACAGAGGCCCCCATGAGATCAATACTCACAAGCATTTGCACATATCCATAGGAATTAGTAGAAAAACTCATGGTATTAAAAGCAAGCACAAATACAGTATTTTCAGGGAATTAACACTATTCCTTATTTCCTTATGCTATTTATGCTCACTCTCTACCTTTATAATTCCTTGAACACTGAGTATTAGAAGAAAAGAAACAGGAAACATTGTGAGGAGAGAGAACACTTTAACATTGAGATGGCAGTAGCTTGTCAAGCAAAGATGTTTTAAAGTTCCGCAGGTTCCCCTCAGCTATTTCCTCACGACAAGACATAATTTTCTATAGATACAAAGCTGTTCAAAGCAGTAAAGATGAAAGTGACTGAAGAGATAAACAACTTAAAATATTCAATTATAATATAGAACACTGAAGAAAACACCATAATACCATTTTACAAATTCCTACCATGGCTATGTATTAAACAATTGTGCATTTTTTGTCCTCATATCTCAAGGAACATTTGAAAGGACTATATAAGACTCTTGGAAAAGTAACAAAAACACCCAAGACTATGGAAAAATATATTTTGTATAAAGAGCAACTGACATATGGAGACACCTAAATCTAGAAATTGAAAGAGGGAAATGGTAAGGGTTTATAAAAATTTATGTAAAATTTAAAAAGTGAACTAGGAACTAATCACTTATTTTGAAATGTGTGAGAACTACTCTTCATGAAGTAGGGAAAGATAGAAACTGTTTCAAAACAGCCTTAGAGAGGTTGTTCCTCCTGCATTGCTAGAACTGTGGCGTATATTACCATAGGAACTTGTGAAAGAAGCGTGCACAAAAGTTAAAGCAATTAGATAAATTTTCAGAAGAATAACTGCTTTAAAAGAATCTGAGTTTCTGTCTAATTCCATGAAATTCAAATTCTACTTATTTTTAAACCTTGCATTCCTAAAGAAACTTAGAAGAGACAGAAATATGAATACAGAAGTATTGACCTTGTGTCTAAGTTTTCATGTACAGTCATTGAATAATTTTTCACAGACTCTTTACCTTACTTAGATTAGGATTCATTCTGATGTGAATCAAGGTTAAAAATTTAAGGTAATTTTGTTCTTCTTCTACAGAGTTCCTTGATGCTGAGACATTATCATTATTTATGACGTGATTTTAACATTGTTCATTTTATGGGTGTCAGATTTGGGATCAGCTTTTCTGAAAAGATGAAAATTCCGTTATGCAATAGGTGTAAATTAAAGTTTCTATTATTTACTAATAAAAATGGTAAAGACTCCTAAAAGTAATGATATCTTAGAATGGACACTCATAATAAGCAGAAAAAAATTATCTTAATCTCTCCATATCTCAGATCTTTGTTATAAAATTTGAACTTCCAAGGATTACTACATTTAGGGATTTATGTTTTTTTTTTTCTCTGACCTTCTTATTTTGTATTCAGAACTATAATAGTTTCTAATCACTAAAACAGTCAGCTATGGATAAGGCAGGGAAAAAGAAAAAACAGAAAAGACAGCAAATACACTGAGTTGTTCTTTAGAACCTAAGTGTTCCCTTCTGCTGACTGTGAACAAATGTAGCAATACAGATGACACAAATAAAGACAAAATATAATATGTTTGCACAAGGAGATTAAATGAAAACTGCATAAACAACTTTCATAATGGTATTTTATAAATACCAGTGCTTGGGTTTGAAGTATTCTGTTTTGTTCATTATTTTCTTTTCTACTGCAATATGTTCATGTGTATGTGTGCATGTGTAAATAAAATATATATGATTCTGTGAATACTTAAAATTTACTATTCTGACAGATGCATGAAAGGGTAAGATTTAGACCTTCTTTGCTCAGTGTAGTGTCACAGATTTTGCCTTGTGTAAAAAGCAATTTTTATTTTCCGAAAGAGCTGTTCACAGAGTGGAAATATATTGGAGATTACATATTGAGGAGAGCAAAGGTTAAAGACAGCAAACAGTAATTTTTGATTTGACTCTTTAACCACATGGAGATGATTCATGCACTAAAGTTTAAGTTGGGTAAAGAGTTAACTTGTGTCTCATAAAAGTAATCTGAAGAAAGGTTTCTAAATCTGCTCATTTTTTAACAAATATTCTTTAATCATTTTTGTTCATCAGTTCTGTATAAGTAACTCTTTATTTAAAATAGCTGCCTTTGCCTCTGGGTGATCAAAAGGACTTAAAGCAAGGTTTTCTCGTTTTTTATCCCTTTATTGTTTGTCTGTCTATATTTATCTATTCTTAGAAAGCTGTTTGATTTAATCTCTCCTCCTTTGTCAGCTTCACTTAAATTAATCCACAATTCATCATTTTGGTGGATTTTGTAAGCAGCTGATTGTCTTTTCTGCTTATGTATATGTAAAACACATCCAGATGAACTATACATTCAATTTATTTCCTGCTCTTTCCCTTTTCTAGGGTGAGGACTAAGACGGACAGCAGCCCTCTGAACCCTAGTTACTGTTTTCAGGAAAGAAGAATCCCGATCCAGGCAGGAACTGAGGCTCCTTCTAGCAATAGGAGTTGGAACCTGATTATATCACGCACACAAAAAAAAGACCAAGCTAAAAGCTAAATGCAATCAGGAAAAAGCCACAGTTTCCTTAGTGGAAACTTTATATGTATATCTCAATATTTGGCCTGAGTGCTGAAGAGCTGCAGTATACAGCATTTATCAACAACTGGTCTCATGCAAGATGCATGGAACACAAACCACATTACAGTGGGGTAAGCTTGCTGAACACATTTCATCTATGTTTCTGCCAGAGGAAAACAGTGAATAACTCTTACCCAGTTTGTTAATTTGTAAAAAACTGTTCTCTAATTTTGCTTACGGCAGACACCTAGACACCTATCGGATTTTGTCACTGAGAGCAGTAAAATGCCAGTATTGAAAGTCCATAACTGTTACAAGTTTTTGTGTGGCATTAGAGGCTCAGGGGGAAACTAGACATGAATTCGGGTTGTTAAAGATACTGGTAACAACATACTTTGCTGAAAAAGTGTAGAAGAGAGAGACGAGAGCACTCATACAGATACAGAATTCTTCAGATTCGTCCTTGATAAACATTTATAAACATTTGTGAAAGGAATAAAATAATTGGAAGAGAAACACGTATGCCTCATGCTGACAGAAATATGTTTGTGCCTAATAGATTGGAGAAATTGTTTGAGAATTGTTTATTCTTATGGAAAGATTGCCCTGTACAGTGCTGCCAAGGACAGTTTCAGCTTGAATGACTATCTATATAATGACATTCACTTAAGTTACAGTGACTTAACTTTTAAAGTAGACACCACTGCAAAGTCAGAAGTGCATAGGCTTTTTGTGTTGGTTTCTTTTTTTTTTTTTCCTTTCAACTGAATGAAGAAATGAAAAGTGGTATTCAAAATGGAGTATGAAAGACGCACATTGTTCCATGAAGGTGTGTTCTGTGGGACCAAAATTTCTCATATTGAAAAATAAAAGATTGTCTCTTAGTGTATTTATATTTTTACTTAGCTGCAAAAACATTCAATTTGTTTCTCCCCACAGACAGAACATTATGTAAGTGCTGGGTTTTTTACCCAGTGGAAAAAAAAAATGTTGTGATTCTACCTGTTATATTGTACAAACCTGTGGATTGTTTTGTACAGTAATATGCATTTTCAAAGTCTGTAAGTAATTGTTTGTACTGAAGGACACATGGTTTTCTTCTGAATACAAAAGTTATCTGTGTTCTTACAGTATACTGAATTATTGTACTTGATGAAGTAAACCCAAATTCTGTATTCCTCAGTGTGACTCTCAGACAACCTAACAGAAAGGTTCTGGTAGATCAAGCATGCATCAGGGAAACACACCACATCAGGAGCACATTTCAACAGCACTACAATTAAAGATGGAATTGTGCCTTTGTTGGAGTAAAGGCTCACAAATTCCCATAGGAGTGGATCAAAAAGCTCTGCTAAATATGCCTGTTCAGGAAAAAAGCCAATACAAATTATTAAGGTATTGCAGTTATGAAAGACAATAGTTAATATGCAACATCCTTCTAACCTATGTAAGCAGAAGAGCTGAGAAAGAAAATATGTACCAGCATATATGTCTTTGAGAGTGCATTTTTTTTCAGTCTGACACCTCAGTAATGCAAGGATGATGGAGTAAATACTGTGTGTCAGGAGTGATGTTACAATATGAGGTTCTCCTTGGAGACTTCAAATTCCAAGAAAAAGTAAAGATTGCACGTACAGTACAATCTTTCCTGGGCTTGTGTTTTGTTTGTTTGTTTGGAGTTTTTTGTGGTTTTTGTTTTGATTTGGTTTGGTTTGGTTTTCTTTGGTTTTTATGTTGTTGTTTCTTTGTGCTTTTCTTATCTTCTTTCTCGTCACTACTCAAAGAAAGAATTAATTCCACATTTACCATGCTTACTACCAGGAATTCTGAAAAAAACCAAGATAAACTGCTGACTTCTGAAAGGAATACAGAGCAGCAGATTTATGTACTATCTCCATCTTCCTTATCAAAATGAAGCAAAAAATGAGTAATGCCTGAATTCCAAAAAAAATTTCCCTGATGTTCATCTGCTTCCTTCCTGCCATCCCTGTTACATGGCCATATAGTACAAAGACAGGGAGAAAGGGAATTTTCATGAAAATTGTGATGTTGTCTATATGGGCAAGGTTGAAATAAACATGGGAAGCTACTTCCTAGCACACTAGTATCAGCAGTGGATAATTCTCTTACAGAGTACCAGGGAGTTCACTATTATTCTGAATGTAAAATGGAAAAGATAAAACTACTTAAAATGAACTGAGGAAAAAATGTGAAAAAGTATATTTCTGAGGTTGACTGTTATAACAATGGTACCGTAATACGCTTTTTTAAATTTCTATTTCATGTTGATTTGTTCTCATGGATGACATCCTTCCATGTGTGGGTATGGATGTTATAAAATAAATATACATGTATGCATGTAGGTCTCTGATAAGGTCATGGGAAGGATTTTTTTTGTCTTCCACTGGGGCTTTGTAATGAAGCTTTATTTTGGTAATGAAACAATCATTTGGGATGTCAGTTTCCTAAGATGCAAATTTCAACAATACTTTTGAGATAAGAACATAAGAAGAGTACATATATTGCATGAACCCGACTGGTAGGTTTTATAAGATATTTAGCTATTAGGTAAATTTCTACACTCTCAAGAAAAAGAATTCATGATTGCATTATAGTTATTGTTTTACACTTTTTGGCCAGCTAACTTCCAGGAATTTTTTCTCTTACGATTGGAGAGCTGCAAGAGTTCAATGCACTTCACTGGGGTAATGTAGACATGAGGAAGACCTGACACCATATTTCAAAAGTAGGTTCTATTAAAAAAATTAGGTGACAAAGTGTGTTTAGATAGATGAAAGATTAGATAGACAGATAGACAGATAGATAGGTAGATAGGTAGATAGATAGATAGATAAATACATCGATAGATAGATAGATAGATAGATAGATAGATGATAGATAGATAGATAGATAGATAGATAGATAGATAGATAGATAGATAAAACCCTCTCAAAATTTATATAATTTATCATACTTACTAGCAGTAAACTGATAAGAGGAAAGCAAAATATCTTTATTAAGAAGTCCTGTTCCTGCAATTAAAAGTTACTTTTCACTTCTTTGTTAATGAAAAAATCCTGTTATATTTTTTCAGACTCTATCCCCCAGTCATGATCTCACTGCAAAAGTAAGCAATCACCAAGAGTTGATGTTAGGTTGTCATCAAAAGCAAGGAAGAATCTGTACATTACTTGTTGCCAAAATATGAGATAAATCAGATGCATTTTAATATGATAGATTGAATTTTTACAAGACAAGAACAAATCTACTTTATTTTAAAGGCATTGGTAGGCTCTGTAAAAAATCAGCAGGAGCTTAAAAATAATGAAGACTCATTATTTTGCCCATTTGAAAGGCTGTTCAACAGAATATGTTTTTATTAGCAAAAAAATAGCTATCCTTTAAAATTACCTTTTTTATTCTGACAACCAGGTCAGTAAGCGGTTGGTATTGAAGATCTTTGTAGATGAGTAGCCATTTGCTCTAGTAATTAGACCTAAAATCTCGTTGAAGCAAAAAGTGCAAATGTTGGGAGTCCACAAATGTGACATCTTAAATTGTATGTATCATAAGTGCTACATGAATAGTCACAAGTTTGCTTTCATAAGACAGCTGCCTGTCATTCCAGTGGATTTACCAAGAAGGAAAGGTACTAAGTTATAAAACTAATTAAACTAGAGGCTCATCCATTTGTTCAGCAAAAATATACATTCAAAAAAAGTAACCAGATAATGAAAGAATGTGAAAGATTCTGTACTTTGGCATGTTGAGTTGTTTTGGATGCTTTCTGAGAGTGATTAATTCTTCTTCAAGGTCTCTGACTAGAACTCTTATGGTAATATCTCACACAGATTTTTCAGCTCTCAGGCTCTCTTTCTCCTTTAGCCTCTCCCTGTCATCCTTTCCTGTTTCATGCTATCAGTTTAAATTTAACTTGTTCAGAACTGATTGAATACTAATTTCTTCTTTCCTTTCTTTCCTGCAACGCTTGTTTCAATCATCTTTTCTTTATGGCCCTGTTCTCCATGTCACTTACTTTTCTCTGAGCTTGATGTCAGCCCCAGTGCTGCAATCCTGCCTCAGACCAATAAAATACAACTTTCCAGTCTCATTCGACACAGATAATTTATTTCTTTTTCTTTATTTATGAATCCTTTCTTTTCACTAGTTATTAAATCAGACTTCTTGACATTTTCAATATTTTTGAAAATGTTAATGTTTTTAAGACTAGGTATAATCTTCTGACTACTGCTAATTGCCTAGGTTGGTTCATATTTTCCTTAATGATTTGGATGATGCCAGTGACCTGCCAATTATATTTTATTGAGTTAAGGCAAACTACAGAGAGACAGGGAATAAATCATATTTAATGTATATTTTGAATAGAACAGAAAGTAATGTTCTCAAAATACAGCCCAATGTACACAAAATAAGCATTAATGAACACATTTTCCAATTTTAAATGTAGTAATGCAAAGAGTAAGTTGTCTGGATAGGTTATGAAATATCCAGCAGTGCAGTTTTCAGAAAAGCATCACAAATATCTTTAGGGAATATAGATAGCTAATGCAGGAATATAATTTCAGAAAAAGAAGGTAATACATGAATTTTCAAAGTTGCTTTCAGGTTCACTTTCCTTTTAGCCTGCTTTTCTACTCTTCTGGTACAGGTGTCATAATTAATCCCCTTCATTCATTTGTTCTACACCCCTCATTTCTCTCGGAACTAAGAGATTTCCATTTTCCTTTCTACCAACACATAACAAGAAGTAGTCCCTAGTTATGAGACACTCAGGCAATATTCAATATGCTGTGGTCTTGTTTCACTCTCCTACATGGTGAGGCACTGGAACAGGTCTCTCAGAGAAGCTGTGGATGCCCCATCCCTGGCAGTGTTCAAGGCCAGGATGGATGGGGCTCTGAGCAACCTGATCTAGAAAGGTGTCCCAGCCCACAGCAGGGCAGCTGGAACTAGATGGTCTTTAAAGTCCCTTCCAACACAGGCAGTCTTATGATTATGATCTGATTGCATGTCATAATCCTTTCTGTTTCTTATTCAGCTTTTCCCCCTTTCTGACCTGAAGAACTTCATGTTGTTGCTCTTTTCCAACCAAATAACAACTTAAAATCATAACACAAGTGTGACACTAGTTAAGTTTTTCCTGTGGTCAATTCACAAAGTATTGTTTTCAAGCATTAATATGATTTAAAATACACCTTCCCTTTGTTGCTTAAGAGTTTCTTGTTCTTTTTAAACATTTTTTTTATTAAAACAGAGTAAGAAACTTTGTGCAGCCTCACTGTAGCTAGTAGTAACATGTAAGCTACATTACTTTCTAGAAAGGAGAAATATAGGAGAAAGTAAGTATTCCCAGTAGATAAAATGAAGAGAAAAATAAACATCTGAGAATGATCATTCAACCCTTGTGTTATGTTGAAAGTATTGTAGAGTAGTAATATAGTATGAGAGTGTGGTAGATTTAAAAGACCAATTCCCTCTCTGTAGGCAGTACCCTTGAATGCTAGGAAATGTTGCCTGATGAACAGTGTCATACAGCAGGCAGCACAACTGAGCTAAGGTAGGCTGATGCAGAGAGAGAATAACAGCCTTGTTTAAAATTAGAGTGTTTGTGTTGTCTGTATTTTTTATAATGAAATCAAACCTTGGGCTTTATCATCTATCATAACAGATTGTATTATTTATAACTAGAGTCATCTGGATGTGTTTTCCACATAATTTGAAAAATTTACCTTGAAATGTTGCCTTCTAAATGATTTGCAAGTTTACAGATATTAGCTACTCCGGGTTTCCTTGGTGAATTGTAAGTAGAGATGAACTGTGCCCTGTGACTTTGTTTTGAACACTGAGAACTTGCAAGATGTCTTGTGGTTTATTCCTGAAGTGACTATGTAATATGTTCTTATTAAGCTTCTGTAAAAACAGATGGTGGCTTTGAGTCAGGATCCTCTGAGCACATTTTATAACCCATCTGCAAAGTGCACTAGTGTTTTTATCTAGCTGTAATATTTTGCTGCTTATTTTATCTTTTATCCTATTAAATACCCCAGATGAAATAGGATGAATATTATGATACAAACGTATGTGTAAAAACAGACACCGCAATGAAATGTGTATGAATGTATTGGCAAGGCTATGAAAGCCTCAAAATGGCCCACATGATCAGGATTTAAAGTTTAGTTGCCTATATTGCAACCTATATCCACAGAGCATCCTCAGCAGGACAAATGCATTCACTGAGTCACCTAGAGAAAAAGTATTTGTGAAGGATAGTCTGTGATTTCATTTATCCATTTGTACAAAGCTGACTCAAGGTGCTGTTAAACTCCTTGAATGTTATGGTCTCACTGTATAGAAGTGTTTTTACTGGTTTTGGGGTTTTTTTAAGAGAGTAAAAATAAATTAAAGAATTTCCTTGAAAAAGGAGAGTTAACAACAGGAATACAGGGTAAAACAATGAGTATGGTGTGCTCACCAAGCATTTAAACAGTGAAATTCTGTGAGATTAAAAATGCATTAGAAACCCTTTAAAAGTACTGGTGTTTTCACAGTTCTTTAGAATGTATTTGACACTTAAGAATATTTGTTTCTTTCCCAGCATAATTTCAAGCAAAGAGCTTAAAGGCAGACTGTTATTCTTTTCTTTGAGGGTATCTACATTATACACAAAATAAGAATTAAGCAGTAATGTCTATGAAGCTAGGTGGTTAAAAATGTTGTAAAATTTTAAAACCCTTCACCAAAGCCCTAATATGGTTAAAGTTATTTTGAAGTGTTAACTTCTTATGGGTAAAATTACTAAGTAAATTGAATAGGTTCTCTTCCAGAATCTGAATTTCCTGCCAAGAACTATGAAAAAACACATTTCTGAAAACACTACATCTTACTCCTGAGAAAACCCCAAACTTACATAATAAATGCTACCAGCTCTTTCTCTTTTCTAGGAACTATGTAAAATTTAAAGGTCTGCTGGTTTGTGTTAGCTGAAGATGCTTTTAAACTTTTTTTTTTTTGTGTATACAGAGCTGATTTTCAGTATCAAACTCCTTTCTCTTATAACTTTCTGTACTGTCTTGAAAACAAATAAACACTGAAATCACTCACATTAAGCAAGTCTTTCAAAACTTTGAAAAGAAATCAAATGCAGTGTCAAGGTAAGCATTGCAAAGGAAATTCAATACTTACACAACTTTTTCTGATATTGTATCTCACTTATTCATGCTATTCAAGTATCAGGAGACTCAGGAAAGCAATAATCTTCAATTTTAAAATATGTTCCACCCCTGAGGTATTAAACGTCAAGTTATGACTTTTTTGTAGGAGTTTTGTTTGGTGGCTTTGTTTGGTAGCTTAGGAGCTGGGCAGACTCATGTTTGTGAAAGAAGTTGGTACATCACAAATGGGTTTCTTCACTTTGTTTTTCCTGGATGGTCCAAATAAATGGATCCCGTAGCTCTTGGTCCTTCTCTGATGAAGAGAAAGCATGTAACTCCTTCTAAATGCAATGCTAAAGTGAGTTAACTCACTAACCACCAGAACAGACCCTTGCAATATCTTCTTTATACTTATTTTTTCAAGTTCTTTGATGCAAGTTACAGTGTGTATGGAGGACTGCTTGATTAGGTTTTGGGGTTCTTTTAGGGTTTTTATGTTTGTTTGTTTGTTTTTTCCACTTGGTATCAAGACCAGAGTTCATTGACTTGGATGGGACAATTGCATTTCTCCAAAGTTATTTTGTAATCTGCAAATGTTTCAGCTGCAGTGTCTTCTTGTTATAATTAGGTTTTAATTTAAGTAACCAGAAAAACTAAAAACTGAAATGATAACATGATCCAAAAAATAAGAACATGTTTCTACTGAGAATTTGACTGGTGTAAGAAAAATTAAAGGTTTTTATGCAATAGCAATTGTCCAGTATCTGCTGTGAGGTTTTTTTTGTACAGTGGAAAAAACCTCATCATTCTAAAGGTATTATTTTGCTTCAGAAATGGTAATAAAAATAAATAAATAAGAACATTTGAGATCAGTGCCCCCAAAATCTGTAAGCCCAGTTCATATTTCTAATATATCCATGAGAAGTGAGGCAATCAGGAAGTAGATCAGAAAGGTTAAATAAGATGCAAATCCGCAGTCTTGCAAACTACCTTCTATTTCATTTGACTATGATACATGTTAAATGTTCACAAATAATCCATACACAGAAAGCTCAAGTGTTGAAATAGGACTTTATTAAATGACAACTGTGGGATTAGACCACGTTGCTTTGCGTATAAAAAAGTATTAGCTGCAATTTGGAAAGCAAATTGTTAGCCACTACAATGTGGACTTTTTTTTCTTTTAGGGAGAGGTGGTTTGTAAATATTGTGGAGCATGCACAGAAAACATCTTAGCTTCACACAGTTTTATTTCCCTCCACGTGTTCAAATGCAATTTTTGTATGGCACATTAGGCTGTCTACCATTTAGCTTGCAACAGGGAAGCTAAAACCAAAAATAAACATTTGATGTAATAAGACAAAAGCAGTTTTATTTGTCTCAATTTCTAGTGCCATCCATTTTAGAACTAGAAGGTGGTTGCACTTTGGTGATACTTTGGGATCAGACAATTTTCATAAAGCTTTTTACAACCATTTGTAGCCGGTAAAAATTTTTTTTCATTTTGACCAGTAATGGAATGTACACACAAAAAAAATTATACAGAAATAGCATACTGGGAAGATACATGGATTGATTTTAGCCTGATTTTATTTTAAAAAAATAGTCTTATTTGAACAGGTACAGATAGATTTCTTCTCCTGTCCATTCCACACTGTTACTTGATAATTATAGTCTGTTCCCTTGATCTATTTTTGCACATACAGGATCTGAGGGAGGTGTTTATTTCTCCTTGTCATGGTTTGAGACCAAATGACATTATGGAAGCTAAATGGACTTGGGTACCAATGCAATTAAATCACAGATAAATTAAATTTTACAAATGTTACTTTTCTCTGCAGTGAAGCAGATGGTGCAGGGAGGGAAAGGAGTCAGGCACTTTAATGCACGATTTTCTTATGTATTTTTCCTGTCCTTCAGGAAAGATAGCACAGTCCTGGAGAAAATTTAGACAGGTGAGTGTTGCAGTACCAGCCACACTCGGCATAATCATGGTCATGGGGCAGGACCACAGGGTCCATTGGGCTCTTTTCTGTTCCTTGTATTCCCTGTTACTCATAAAGATGTTCTTGGATTCTGGTGCAGGACTGTGGGCTTTCCTTACACAGAGAGTTTTTCAGAAATTCTTGTTTATCCTAGTATTCTTATGTGTCCTTATTTACAGGAAAGTCACCTCCAGATTTATTGTTTCTGTTGTTGACATTCACAACCTGCTTCTTACAATCTCTGATGCTTTTGTGTTGGAGGCTTTTTGGCTGTTGTTTCCCCCACAACCTGCTGGGAACCTACCCCCTGGGCCCTTGAAGGAGGTTCCCTTCCATGAGTTCTTTGCCAGGGATGAAAAACGAGCGAGACTCACTGATTCTTGGTCTTCAGGTTATTGTTTATTCTTTTCTTATCTTGAGGTTTATATACTGTCCACACCAGACTCAGCAGAGAAGCAAGGCACAAAATGGACAAGAATGGCAAAAATGGCAAAATGGCCTCGATCCCCAAAACCAAGGTCTTTTTAAAGATTATCAGCCCAATTACTGTTTAACACGTATATTGTTTTTACTTTACTACCAATAACTTCTGCTAATCTACACACGTAACAATTATGCTGCTACCATCTCTAACCAATGACTGTGCCACCAATACTACAGAAAATGAAGAAGAAGAAGGAACAAGAAGGAAAGGAAACCACACCCCAAATCCTCCATTTTGTCTCCCATTCACTCTCACACTAAAATCCTAAAATCCTAAATTCTTCACCCTGTGATAGATTCCTACTACTACTGCTACATACCTGGATCACATCTGTGTTCTCCAACTCATCCAAGCCTTAGCAATTTTTTCCCTGGGACAAAGGTTAAAAACAGTGTCTGACTGGGGGTCAGGACTCCCTAATACAAGCAGGGAAACACTCCCTGTGCCCTGGATTCCAACACTTTTGCACTTGTTGGGTATCAGCAGGTTGTTTCTATAGCTTGGCTTCCTCTTCCTTGAGCTAGCTTGTCATTTGGGACAAGTGGTTGATCACCTTTAATCTTCTACTTACTTTCCTAGTAAAGTTCATGGGATTATGCCAAGATCTGTTCTGACTAGGACCTAAGTCATTCCAAGTGCTAAACTCCTCAACGCTAGACTTCTAGACTTACAACACAGAAACAGTTTTTTGGTTTTTTTCCTTCAATTTCCACTGATTCGGAAAGACAGAAGTAGTAGAAAGGAGAACAAAACAGCTAATGTGCAATCATCCCAACCTCAGTCCTTTAAAAGATTATGAAGAAAGCCCTCATGGAAATTATTTCTACACATCTTGTGGAAAATAAGGTGTTTGGAAACAGTCAATATGAGCTTTTGGCAAGTCCAAATTGTCACTGGCTATCCTGATTGCTATTCAAGATTAAATGGTTGGTTGTAAAAAGAGGATAACAATGGATGTTGTTTGCCTAAATTTTAGGAAGTCTTTTGGTTTGATTTTCTACATCATCCTTATATTTAAACTGGGGAGAGATGCACAAGATGTGTACACTGTGAACAAAGGATAGAGCTGGCTGGACTGCCAAATGTAAAAGGTAGCATTCAACACTTTGAAGCACAGCAGGCAGGTAGGTATGAAAGGTATTTCTCCGGGCTTCATACTTATCTTGTTTAATGTGTTCAGTAATCTATGCAACAGGATAGAATACGCTGTCAACAAGCTCATGAGGGGTTTTGAAACTTGGGTGGATAGTTATTACCTGGAGGTCAAGGTTGCCATGTTGAAGTTTCTCAATATACTTCAGGAATGGGACAACAATCTAAAAAAATGTCAGCCAACAATGTCCAATTCATTATTTCATTCACATTGTGAAAGATAATGCTATAAGAAACCAGTTCTGGTGCTGGATAGAGAATTCAGTTCTAAATCTTGGCTACAGATGTCATTGAGCTGTGAGACTAATTACAACTTCCTGAGAATTACCACCCCCCCTCCCAAGTAAAGGAAAGATCTTTGTACCCCTACTTATGCTTAGCACAGTAACTACAATTACACCTACTGATTTCAGTGGAGTCAGGTAATTTTAGAGAATGCCAGTTCAGGGGTTTATTTTATTGAACTGGTTCTGATTTTTCTTTTATTTGTACCTCAATCACAGATCAGAGCTCTATTGTACTGGGCACTGTAAAGACAAGTAATCAAAAAGCAAGCTTCTGTTCTAAGTAGTTCCCAACCTAGATATTAGTAAAAATGTACCATAGAGATGAAGCAGAAAATGGAGTAAAGAGAGTAAAGTATTAAGGTAATAATTATCAGATATCTTATTAATCAATTCTGAATTGATTTCTGCACAGTCACGCCCAAGAAGGGTGTTGATATTTTCACATGGCTTATCTTGCACAGTGGTGTTCAAGATATGTCCCTGGGAGCTGTACAGGAATCCCTATAAGAATATAGGAATATCCCTATAGGATAGAAGAAGAAATAACGTATGGTTCTCCTTAATTCACTGATGAGTTATCTAATAGAATATTTCATTAGATGCATTTTCATTATGCATCTTGCCTGATATTTTGCAGTTTGTTGTATCTTCCTCTTTCCTCCACACCCCCCTTTTTTTTGGGGGGGGCCAAATTGTACATTTAGTTTTTTTAAGTATAACATTGCAGGCAAGCTCTTCAGCGTTCAGGTGCTTTTGTCAGATGTAACATATTCACCTGCATAAAATGATGTGGATCCCAGATATTTAACAGACTCCGTCTTTTCACTGCCAAGTTAAAAACTTAGGTGTGAAGTTTTCTATATATTCTATCTTATACATTTTTCATTTTCTAATTAACAATGGGAACATAAGATGGGTTTTTGAACATGACTGTTTTATTTCTTAGCTTTAAGGTATTCCAAAACTATTCCAACTTCTGTTTCAAAGAATGCCTTAGAAAGCATCATGTTGTACTGCTAGTACAAATAATGTGATCTGTTGTTTGACTTATTCTAAAGGTTTGATGTTTCCAAAGATGAAGAATTTGGAATTGCACCAAGAAAAATTCTTCAGGAAATACCCCAAATATTTGACCAAGCAATTGAACAACAGAAATATATCTGAATCGCAAGATGCAATGGACAATACTGGTTTGCAAAAGGAGATTGCAAAAACAAATTATAGTCCTCTTTTGACTGTGTATATAGTAAATCATCTGCAGTAATGAAACAACATGAAACTAACACTGCCTCTTCGTTTTTCAGTGAGAAATGAACTATATGCAATTAACAAATGTTAGATTTTGTTTTGGTTTTAATCAGAAGTGAAATTAATAATTTCACATTGAAATTCCCATTCTCTGACAGAAGCACTAGTTTCCAGGATGCTCACTGCTGCACTGCCTGACTAACAATGCAAAAAGAAAGTTAGTTGTATTATGACCTACAATAGTCTGTGTGATCAACAGGGAGCTCATTAATGCTAAACAACACAAATTTAGTATTATCTTCCATTTCCCTCTGCTTCTTTCACATCTGTGTTGCTTAGGGAACTGTGATCCATGTAGGATTCACAGACGGATGCCTTTCATCAAGATAGGAACTAAATGAGCTGCTATAAAAGGAGGAGCATGACCACCCCTTTCATTTAAAGGGAAGCTGATTTAGGGTATCTTTCTGATTTCTAAGACTGGATCAGTAAAGAGGAGTTTCACACAGGATATGCCATACCACATTCCACTTAAACGAGTTTCAATCTGCAATAATCACAATCTCAAAATAAGCCATTCTCCTGACTATAATGTACTTGCAAAAAAGAAAAGTCAGCTGAAGGAACTATTACTTTTTTTCTTTTCCAGAGCTTTGCCACGTGTAACAGAGGTTATTCAAGATTGAAGATTTGAGATGTAGCTGATGTGAACTAGATTTTATCTGTGGCATTTTAAAAACTGAAGCATAGAATTTACTGGTAATGGAAATGATCAAAGTAAAAAAAAATGCACCACAGGTCAAGAAATACTATGTATTCTAATAAGAAACAATAATACCTATTGCTACCATAATAGAAATTTGGAAATGTTTGTCATATTTCAAAGCTTAAATCAGCATAAAATAGAATGAAACTTAGCATGAGATTCAAATTGCATAGATGAAATTAAATTAAATCTAAACTTGCAAAGGAGAAGCTAAGATTATTCTTCTTCCAACAGAAGATACTAGATCCTTTCTTTTCCCTGTAGACCTTAAAATTCTCTGTGATGTTGTTAACCTTGAACTTATTGCATTTATGGTCTTTGGATAGGGAGATTTAAAAGAGATTCACAGGAGTGACGTGAATTGTGCAGGCTCATAAAACTATTTTCACTGAACAAGCAGAAATATGCACACATCCCAGAATAAGTGCTGTCTAAACCAGTGAGTCATGTAAAATAGTACAGTCTCCTGTGCAATTATCTATGTGGTTCTAACAGCATTGTAATTACATTTGTACTAACACAACAAAAATAACATGGCTACATAGTTTTCAAGCCTGAATCAGCCCACATCCACTTCTTGTGTGGGAGAGCGGAATTTGCAATGTGCTTTCATTGTTCGTTGTCATGAGAAACATGGAAGATGAACTCATGTTTCCTGCAGAAAAAACCTGAGGGCTTCCAAGGTCTCAAAGTGCTGCACTCTTCACTGGACACCATTACTACCAACAAACGCACAATTTGTAGAATTTAATGCTTATGTATTTGTTTATTTTTTTTAAGATTTTTCTCCTAGACTCTTTAGAAAATAAAAATGAGGAAGTAGTACCACAGGAACCTGTTCTATTTTAATTCTACCCCGAAAAACATGATCTTACAAATACTGGTGAGATCTGTATTCCACAGACAAATTTCCAGCTCAGAAAGATTTACCCAAACAACCCTTCAAGCATGAGCTCAATAGCAATGGCAAAAAAACATCAGCAGGGATTCTGCAGAAATAATTATTATGTAAATAACTCAAAAAAATTATACATCTAAGTAGGTTACAATGTTCAAAATTGTAGAAAACTGTAAGAGCTACCTTTCCATAGCATTAATGAGTTCTTTTGCAACATCACATCACAAACTATCTAATGGATGTAAAGCCTACTGCACAGATGAATGTTACTTAGCTAAACAGTTCTAATTCACTTCATACAGTTTTGCGTGGTTGTAGATTTTTTAAGTATTTCTTGCAAAAATATTCCTAATTTACAAAGAAATGTATTAATTAACTGGGTTAATAAGTGTCTTTAAATGTATTGTTTATTCTGCTGTAAATAATACATATCTGGAAAATCGTGTCTTTTTGCTGACTTTATATTAATTGCTGTACTCAAGGTCTGACTCCTTATGCATAGCACTAAGACTTTTATTTTTTTTTGATCTTTTAAACACCTTAGTTATAACATCATGTGAGAGACTGGACTATGACACAAAACAAATTGTCCATTTGTGGAGGCACAAGGATGCTTTGCTGAGGCCAGGTTTGCAACTTCCTGAGGAGAAGGAGGTGAGGTTTTGGGTGTGTGATAGCAAACCTCTGGTCTGCACAAGACAGAGGGGACAAACTTGTCACTGCTAGAGGCTACAGACGGGGCTTTGAGGCCAATAGAGGCAGACCCTGTTGAGAGGGGATGGTGCCTTTCATCATGCCAAATTGCCTTCCTTTACACACAAGCCCCACTCTCCTTCCCCTCTCTACTGATGTGAGAGGCAGCTGTGATGTCTTAGAAGGTGCCACAAACCATCAGAGGCCCCTGAAAAGCTCCCAAATTCAATTCTGAGGCCTTCCACCAGAGGACTGCATGTGATCGAAAGAGTGTAAAACTCCCACGTATCCCAGGTGAGGTGCTTGAACATTTCCACCTGAACCTCAGTGTGTATCAGCCCACTAGGCTTTGTATTTTGTGCCCAGCCCTGACAGATCCTTTGATCATCACTTTGACCTATGGCAACAATCAATGGCACCTATGGCACCATCCATGGATGGTGATTTTGTATGTTTCTACTCCTACCCTTCTTTCTCTTTCTTCCTTTCTTTTCCATCATACATTTTCTTAAAGTAAGTGATAGCTTTATGCTTTCATATTGCCATATTACCATAGGTAATTATAACCAAAATGGCTATATATCTGCTTTTCATTGCAATCAAATTGTTCTAAAATAAACCCTACAGATATATATTTACAATTACCAATCATTCAGTGTCACTCCACTATAATCCACCCCAAGGGATCTATTAATATGAACATGGGTTACCCTCACCTTCAGTGGCAGGTAACACATCACAGAATCTAAAATATAAAGAAAAAAATAGCTTTAGAGTAAATACTATAAAAATTTTGCATTATTTATTTTTGAAAATCTGCGATAGATTTTTCAGATACAGATAAAAGAATAGAGTTATACAATTCTTTTAATTCTGAAAATATGTATCACATTGGAAAGTAAAATAGAAAATTTATCATAGCTGAAAAAAAATATGGTTGTTTAGGGATGTAAGCCTGAACTGAGTGATGAAATTTGTATTAGTGGAGAAAGAGTGAAACTTCTATTCATGGTTCATCACTCTCGGGAGTGTCATTTATTGCATAATTATAATCATCTTCCCTCTATGCTACTTTATTTTTAACTATTCAAAGACTGCAACTGTTTCTTTATCATTCCAACTGTCAATATTTTTCTCAACTTTTATGTGCTACCTTCAAGAGAGAAGTAGTAAACTTATCAGTTTAGGAGTGAGAGTAAGAACTGCTTTTTCTTTTTAAAATAAAAAAACATATTTAGATCCATGTATAATTTTTCGTTAAAGACAATGATTTGTTTCAATTAGTGATGCTTCCTTCTAGCAAAATAAGTACTGTTTCTTGAAGCAAAGCCTGTATAAAGATTAGTCTGTTTTACATGTTACCCTTCCTTTTGTGTACAGATAAATAATTAAATTGTTTAGACAAATAGGGGAGTGCATATACAGTTATGGATAGTGACTGAAGTTATGCTCCAAAAATACAAAGTGTAAGAGTGCCATCTTCTGGAAATAATATTTTTTAGACTTTGCATTTCAATTTAATCCTTGGTTTGCAAGAAGTATTAGTTAAAGATTAATGATGTTTACTTGCCTGTTTGCCCTGTGTTTCCCTTTTCATTTGTCTGTGCTGGTTTTAAAGTTGGTAGTTCCTCTACAAACTCTTTTCTATACAAGGGCCAAGAAAGTATGAATTTAATAATCAGAGTTTAGGTTTTCAGGTTTACAAGTAGTTGTACAATCCCCAAGGGTTAAAACAATTTGAACAGTAACCTCTTAAGAGAAAAGAACCAACTTTATCTGATTCTAAAAAGTTTTAATCCTTTATCCTAATAAGCTTTGACAAACTATAAAATAAAACGAGACTTACTTCTCATTGTTCTCTGAAATTTTAAACTCAATGAATTTCTCTCTTCAGCCTGTTCTACAGTGGGAGCAAATCACTGATTATTACAATATGAATTATTGTAATAATCAGTGATTACAATAATTACAATTATTACAATATTTATTCTCAGTCAGACACAAACACACACCCATATTCCACACACAAGGTCTGCAGAGCCTTAGAAGAATTTTACAAGGAAAGTATTTTTGTCTATTATTTCCTCTTCCAAATATATATCTAATTTCTCCTAATTCTGATAAAAATATTCTAGTCAAGGTACCTCTATTTTTGATAAAAACGATAGACTGCAGTTAGTTTTAATCCCACTGTTAACAAAGAAACACCTATGCTCCATAAATATAGACAAATCAGGGACCCTGTAATAGCACAATCATCCTTGACTTACAGAAGCCCTTGTATCCATAAAATGTGTGCTGAAAACACAGGTTAAGGCTCTGCACTGTCTGGGAGTTAGACCTTGGGGAAGTGATGTGTAAAACCCTGTCCTACCTTCTTGCCTTGGAACCCAATAAAATCACATCTCTCCTACTGTACTTCAAATGGGATTTTTCTGTCTGTGTTTATTTTATTTTTTTTTTTCAGTCCCCAGCCTTCATTTTTCATGTCGTTTTTCGTATTGCTGCTACCAAAACCAATAATCGTTTGTCCTGTATCTCACTCATTCTTTGTGCTCTTAAAAGCCTCTGAAATGAAATTCCCTTTCTTCTCTGTTCTTACCTTCCCAGATTAAATATACCTATTTGTCATCCTTCCAAGCTTTCTACTTTCTACTGTCAACAATCACTCCACCCTTTTAGACCTTCTGTCCCAGAGGGATTTCCACTTTGACCAGATCCTATTTTCCGTTCAGCTAATCAAAAGCATGCTCCACATCTTCTTTCAAGGAGGTTTCAAAACATGTTTTTGTAACTTTTGTAGAGAATTCTTTCTTCTTAGCTAAGAATCAAGATAAGAAAAACCTAAATAAATTAAGGCTTTTCAAATAGGTTTTAATCAGATTAAAATTTATGTACATAAAACAGTTTTTCAAGGTTCTCATGTTATCAGTATATGTATTACAACAGTTCTTCACTTCTTATAAAGTGTCAAGTCCTTTACACTGTTCGAGTTGGTAAAATGTATGCTTGTATTGCTTTAGTTTCTATTTTTCAATTTCAAATTGCATTTTGTGGTGTTTCTGTCAACTGTTAATACCAATTTGGGAAATTTCAAGTCTTGCTACTATATTCTTGTATACCAACAATGTAAAATTACACTGTTATTATCATTCACAAAACAGAAGTCTAGAAAACTGTCATTCTTAAACACAGATGTTTTTTCTGTCTTGTCATTGTCACTCTATGGATGATGGAAACAAATTAAAAGACTCCTGCACAGAATTTGGGGAGGACCCAAGAACTGTAAGCATCTCAAGACTGAAGACATGGACATAAACACATTGCAGTACTATAAACTGCTTTGCAGATATATAAAACTCCTTTATTGATCTAGCACTTTAATATTTCAAAACAGAAAATGATATTAAGCAACTCAGAGAAATATTTTGCAATACTAAAGAGTGCAATGGGAACATCAATCAGGATCATTTCTTTGCCTGAAAACTTCCTACAGTCTCTTATTAATAACGTATAAAAGCATAAGAGGGTATTATTAGACAAAGTGAATGATACAAGTTAAAACAAACAAAAAATTCTCATTTACTGCGTTTTTATTCTAAGGCCAAGGATTTTAAGCTGAACCCTGCAACCACATACACTATGAGCCAATTGAAGACAAGGAGCTGAACAATGCTGGAAAAGAGAACAAAATGAAACTTATTCAGAGAGTATTTCTTTATTGTAAGAAACCACGTGTCACAGTTCCAAACCAAAATGACAGTGCAACAATCAAATGGGCTCAGATACCAAAACACTTTAATCACAGATACAGAGGAAATATTCAAGCTGTACAACTTTGCTGTCCTGTGCTGTCCAGGAGGAAGGCTGGGCAAGCCAGTTGGTCCCAGCACCATCCTAGGCCTGCACTATGGGGCCTGTTTGATGTCACTTCTGTGCCCTTTTTTGCTATCGTACCACTCCTGCCTTGAGAATAACTATTCTTTACAGAACACATTTTTTAAAATTTGTTTTTGTTTCCTCTCTTATAGCATCTTATAGAGCTTTTTATTACTCCATATGGTTTTTTTATCAGCTTTTTAATTTTTATGTTTTCTTTTTATTCTTGTCACCTTTTGAAAACTACACCAGTCAATATTTGTTTTGTTTCCAACCAAACATGGTCTTTCTTAGAGACCCTCAGAACAAAATCTTGAAGTCCATATTATGACCTAGCATGCGATTTCTCCAGTTTAAAGTTATTTCTATTGACATCAGAATTTCTTCTATCTCAAACAATACTTTATCAAAATATGTGTTCTCTGAAAATGTCAAGATATCAGTGTTTTCTATCTAGTCCCTTACTTAAAATAATAAGTATGGCCTCAGCACCAATACATGCAGAGTTCACTGATAACTTCCCAGCACACTAATTATTCACATTTTTGCATAACCTTTATGCCAAACTTTTTTTTTCCTCAAGTTTATCCACTTCTTTCTTTTGTGAAACTCCTCAGACGTATTTAATGAAGTTCAGAGAGGTTTTCTAGACAAAACAATCAGCTGACAATGAAAAAAGATCAAGTAA
Source organism: Leptocoma aspasia (assembly GCA_013399835.1). Classification (NCBI taxonomy): domain Eukaryota; kingdom Metazoa; phylum Chordata; class Aves; order Passeriformes; family Nectariniidae; genus Leptocoma; species Leptocoma aspasia. The sequence goes on from VXAX01002774.1 coordinate 195,107, forward strand.
TCAGCCACAGTCTATTTTTAAAATAAGTCAATGTTGTAACTGCTAGCGCTGCAACATTAAAAAACCCAAAACATTATCATGAAGCTTGTGTTAAAATTGTGAGTAATAGTATTTTAAACTGAAAAATAATCACTGATTTGCAAGATATTTCACTGAAAGCTGTCAAAAAATTTTGAAAATCCTGCCCTTAATATATAAATTTTAATTTGTTCTATTTTTTTATAGGTCCAAGATTAAAAGAAAAAAAGTAACAAAACGACATTTTAGAGTTATTACAATTGTAAAATTCTGCCAGCTTATCACCTCTAAACATTCAATGTGACACAAGCATGAGAAACAAATCTGGTAAGACAACACAGTATATTTAAAAGTCAAGTTACAAAATGGTAATGGACAAGCAAGACCCTTTAGCTGCAACTAACGTACTGTCCACATGTCAGGTTAGATGTTGTTTTTTCAACTTGACTTTCATAGTTTGACACTGACTTACCTAGATGTCAAATTAAATTATACCAAAGAGAGGAAATGCTCCTAAGTAATAGTGAATGGGTCTACCGTATTTTTTTAAAAAAACACATGGCTAATTAGGAAGTTACAATAGAAAAAGACTTTTTTTCCTTATTAGCCACAGGTAAAAGTAGGCAGAGTTGACATTAAGATGAACTTTAAATGTTTATACACACTCAGAATAAAATAACTATAAATGTTTTAAGTTTGTCACAGGAAGTGCTCTCCCTTTCATTACTTTATAATTTATTTATTTATTTTACCTAAGAAATACCTTTTTCTATCTAAGCAATGGCTAAGTGAGAAATCTCAACATAGGTACATATTGTCACAGTAGTAATTTAAATGAGTAGCTATAAGAATTTAAAAAACCCAGAAGTCATTTTATGCATCAAGGGTGAAAACAGGAGAGAAATCTAAATTCACTTATGCTGAAATACTTTCACATACATGTGCCAGTAAGAGATCTTCAGTTCAAGGTATGCCTTTGAAAACAGGCCTCAGTACCGAAATCTGAAAGGTTCTAAGAAAGATTGTTTTTCTGGTCCATAGCTCAAAAATACAGCCTTGAAAATGAACATAGGTCTGCATGATCAAAACTAAGGAAAGCCCCCAGTAATATTCTAAACAAGAAATTAGTCATTTCTGGGTATAGGCTCTCTACATGAAGAGATGCCAAAGCATAATTCCTCCTTTTCAGCTTGTTGTCAGACAGCCAATTGAAGAAAGATAAATAAGTAAATAGATAGACAAATAATAAATAAAGGTGGTTTCTCTGAAGTCCTCTGTAATGAATCAGAACACAATGAAACTGCAGTAGGCAGTGAGCTACGGGCAGAAATATTCTTAACATTTTATTCAGTGTTTTGACTTTGGCTGAGAGCTTACAAAGAGAAGATATTAGAGACCATCCCTATAGATACGGACATTGGAGTAAATGCATATGTTAGGTTATTCAATTAAATAACATGAGTTTCTGAACCTTCTGAACCTTTTGCAGCAGGACAAGTAAAATGAATAAATGAGCTTTATTTATGGAGTTATTTGGAAGCTGAACAGTTAATTTGGCTAAAAGGAATCATATTTTGCAGAGTTCAATGTCTGATGTATGTATGTGAACTCAGTTTATTTTTATTACTGTTTGAGTCTATAAAACCTCAGCCACGCTGGTGAAAAGGAAGAAAGGACAAATACATGAGCTTGCTTCATGGACTTCTCTTCCCCTAAGAGCCAGAAATTTTTCCATGCTTTGTGACATCTTGTCATAACAGTGTAATATAACTATCTTCATTTCTTAGAGCAACTGCTCAAAACTGCCCTTGACATACCAGAAAATTCCTTGGCACACTACTATTATCTCAGTAGAACTTACCTAATTTCAACAAAGACAAAAACCATTTGAAACCCCAGAAGCAGTGGCTTTTTTTTTCTTTCAGTTTGTTTGTGTATTTCCAAGATCCTCAAGCGTTAATTTCTCAAGCAGTAACACTTTTTTACCAAGTAATATTTCTTCTATTCTTGACAATTTATTTGTTTATAATGTGCTATATTTCTCTAATATATCAGTAAGAAACACCTACTAGGAGAGACGGGGGGAAAAGTTGACAGAACTACAAAAGAAAGGACTCAGTCACAAGAAGAAGGTTTGGAGGTAAATTGATAATAATTTATAAATACCTTAAAAGAGAGAAAATATGAAGTATTAAATGAGTTCTTGTTTTAATGATGAAGAACATAACAGAAAGCAGTGGAGTAACATGAAAAAAGATTACTTTCAACTACAAAAAGGACAAAAAAGGATATTGATAAGTGTTGAAATAATAGTAGTCATTAATAGTAAAAATTGTGAAAGATTAATATGGAAAGTACTGAACTGTTCACATCTTCAAATCAAGATAAATGCCCTTCTGAAATATAGGTTTAATGAAATAAGTTATTGAGTTCAATGTGGGAAGAAATTGATAGAATTCTTCATGATATAGGCAATCAAACTAGATGATCTAATGAAACTTCTGGTCTTAAAATATATGAAACTGTGAGGAGTTAACCAATAAACCATATGATGATATTTTTTTCTGTCCAACTCAGGCATTTATATACAATAAATTCTCCAAGAACTCCAGGGCCTTGTCTTTCCCTGTCTTTTGCATAGTTATATCTACTTCTGAAAGTTAAATTCTGTGTAGTTAGACAATTGTGCCTTGATAGAAGGAAGAATCCTGAGTATTTGAAGCTCTATTCATGAAAGACCAAAAAGAAGCTTAATAAACACAATCTCCCAGAACCTGCTGTTAAATCTCCAAAGTTAATTGCATTTATCAACTTCTCAAATCTGCTGAAAAATTATTGAGATAAAGCTTATTTTTGCCACGCAAAGAAACAAATTACAGTTAACATACTGACAGTATTTGAACTAGTGAACTAAAGGTAACACTTCGTTCTCAAAAACTGCCATCTTGATAATAGCAAACCAAATAACACTGGATTATTTTTTAATCAAATATCCTCTTCTCTGATTTGAGTCACAACTAATGCAGGAAAGTCCTGTGGTGTGCTGTGCATAATTTATTCCTGTAAAACTCGCCTCCAAACACATATATCAACTCACCTTCAAACACACTGGTCTTTTACAGCAGGTTGATTGGGCACTGAACACTGATAACAGTAATTTTTCATAATTTTTCAACACATTACCATAAAAATACATATCCTTACAGCAGGTTTGAGGACAAGTCACTAATCTTCCCTTTTAGACAGCATCTTATTCTAGTAGTTGGCAATATTATTTCCTTACTTCTCAGATTGATTGTCTGTGTTAAAAATAATTTAATTACATGTCTTGAGTATTTGCTTAAAACATTGCATAAAAAGTTTTTGTCATCCACCCTACACACCATAATAGTCCTTGGCCTTGCAGAATCCTTGGTTCTACAATGTTATGTATGACTTCCATTCCTTCTTGGTTTTTTTCTGAATCAAAATACTGGTGCTAAAAGATATAAAAAAGATTTCATAGCATTTAAGTTTGTAATAGGAACAATCTAATAAAAAATTTATTAATCTATCAATTCTGTCTACCTTTCTTTTGCTGGTAAAGTCAGTGCTGTTAGGGTTATTATTTAACTTTTGGTGTTTTTTATAAAATCTATACTTCTATGTGTTGGGTTTTTTTTCCTTATCAGAAAACAGAATAATCTGTATGTTGAACCAATTTTCATGACTGCTATTTCATCAAGCTGATCTGCTAAACTGTGTTCTTCCTCAGTTCCTCTGTTCTGATATATACGCCTGGACATTTCTAACCCATGTGTGAACTGGATGTAACCTTTGTTTAATTTAAATTGCAGCAGTGAAATAAAAAGAACTTTAAAATTTAGGACATTTAGTAATGGATGTCCAACAGTTAGGCAGCAGTTATCTGCCACATTCAAAACAGATGAGGATAAAAATAAAGATATTTCTCTGTTTCTGCAGTGACAAAGCTTTTTGTTAAGTCTCTTCAAATATTCTGGCTATATAGGGAACACCTTAAAGCTTGCAACAATGAAAACTGAAGGAGAGGATACAAGTAACTTAACCTTACCAAAAAGAAGCAGAATCTTTAAACATCTTTTAAAGTTCAGGTCTTAGGCTGAAAGATACCATGGGGAGATGACAGATTTGCTGCCACCGAATTAAATTAAGCACCTATAAATTATATCACCTTGACTACACTTCTCACCCAAATCCTCACAGTGAACGAAGATTCATTACAGAATGTCAGCTTGGCATGAATTTTAAATGAGTGAATTCTCAACTAGTTAATTACAAGTAGAATCTAGTTCTTTGTATTTCTGGAGCAACAAAGAAATATGTTACCCAAGCCTCTCTGGAACATAAAAGCTGCAGTATAAATTTATTAAAACTAGAAGTTCAACCCAGCCTAACCAGACTTCCAGGGTGACTGCTAAGAGAGAGAGGTGAGGTGACAGTGAGAAAAAAGAGACATCTTCATGGATTGCATTGCCCACTGATCAGAATCACATATTCTCGATGCAATACTAGAATTCTGCAATTTGGAAAATTCCTATGACCATGTCTACCTTGTTGAAACCAAGCAAGGGGAATTTTTCTACCTCAGGATTTTTGCCAGCATAATTATTAAGAAATAAAACTAAAGGCATTTCTTTTGTATGTAGATAGGTCATACCAACTAGAGGACAAATAATTCATTAGAAAATTTGCATTTATTTTTGTAACTACAGCATAAAATGTTGCAATACAAAGGCTTTATTTTAAAGAGATGAAAATTGGAAATATTTATTTTGCATACAGATATGATACACTAGTTTTCTGGATGTTTTTGCCTGTCAATAGAACCCTTGCATATAATTTAGAAATATCTTTGCAATATTTCCTATTTTGATTTATTAGTATTCAGAACAAGTTTTCCTCTGATTAATCCTTGATGTAGGAAGCTAAGGAATGAAATATTAATACAATCTGGGGATGTACTATAACTGAAATTTGTTTTCCTAATTAGAAACTTGAACATTTTGTATAACAAGCTGCATTTTTCCTTACATGAGCTGGATTTCAAAAATAGCTGCAGAAAGACCACCAATATAGCAAAACAAAAATATGGGAAAGAGTTATGAATAATCACTGTCCAAAGTATTTAAAATCAAAATCAGGTGAAGAAATGATGCACCAACCTGTAATACTCTTTTTAAATACAGGGAAACACACTTCACATAGTCATTCCTCCTCATTCAGTATCTTTACAAAAAGATGTTGTAGAACATGACATTTTGGGTATACATTAGAAATATAGGAAACCAATTCTCTGGGTAATAAAATCTGTTGTCTAGAAGGTAAAGACATGACTGGAGATTTGTACTTCACAATATTAAAATATATGGCATTTTTATTTAACATGAAAATATAGTTTATCTCAAGAAGCATTAGTCACTAAATATTGTTATGATTATATTATTTATTATACTATTATAACACAAAATGGATGTTATATAATTTTATTTCCAGTAATAATTATAAGAAGTATCATCCTTCATGATACATTCTGGAACGCCCCCCTTGGAAAGTATCCTGTGGAGATGGGAACCCTCTGATCACTGAATCCTTTCCACAGTTGCCAGACCACGCCTATTCCTTCATTGATCACTGCCAGTGTTAGGGTCAAAATGAAGAAGGAAGACAATAATGTATTTCTGATTCCATGTGATAAGCCACTAAAGTGTTTTAAACCACTGGAGTCCTCAAGAGGCTAAACTTGCTACGTGAAAAGGGGAAACCGAACTGCCACAAGCACCTGCAGAGTCTGCAGTGGCAAGGAGTTACTTTAGATAAGATATGGCCAGACAGTCTCCACAGTTCCCTCAGGCCCAAGTGAAGAAAAGAACTATTGAACTATTGAATTATTGAACACAACACTGGTTACTTGAAAATACCGGGGTTTTTCATGAATTCTTTCCTTTTTTTGTGTGTGTGAGCATTTATGCGTTTGTTTTTTGTTTTTTGGGTGTTTTTTATTGAACCTAAATCAAAAGGGGCTTTTTTTAACTGAACCTTCCTGAAAAATCTTGGAAGACCTTTTACTCTTCTGTCTGTGTAATTTTATTGATTAATAGTTTAACTTCATACTGGAGAAGATTCCCTTGTTTCTTGGTCTATGCACCCAGAGAATTCAGAGTTCTTGAAGACACTGACTTTAGACTGAATGAAAGATTTTAGGCATGAAGGCTTTTAAATAAATAACTATAACCTCAAAAAAAGACATTGTAAGTTTACTTATACCACATACTGCTTTGATAAAAATCAAACCAAATTTTAATTGTGATTGTGTTAAATGAAAGATTTCGTCCTCAATATAAATATAAATTTATATTGATAAATTAAATAGAATGAAGAAAAAGAAGCCAAACCAAAACCAACAACATCAAACCAAACTCACTCCCCTTCATTAACAGCTGTGAACTTTTCTAATAATCAATTAGCAGAATGGTTTGATAAGAAGAACAAAAGATTATTTTGAAGTATCATCATTGTCATGTTAGAGTAAATAGTGGTTTAAGTGCCTGGCACTTGGCAGAATTCCTTACTTCTGCAGCAGTTGTTTGAAAATAGCATGGCCTGTATCCATATTACTATTCCATTTGAGGGAAGCTGTGCTGTTATGCAAAGTAGCTCATTTAACGAGGATGAAGACATCAGAGAGTGAAATTTTGAAGTATCGTTGTTTGACAGTATCATTGCTACCACTTTTCTCATTTCTCAGAATCTTCTCATTTTATCGACTCCCACTTTCTAGCATGCATAGAACTAATATTTCTTGCCATTAGATTTGGACACATGTTTTTCCCTTTTTGTTTTTTTTATTTTTATTTTAATTTTTAATCAAGTCTCTAAATCTTCCCTCTTCTTTTTTTTCTGTGTTTCTCAGAATTCTTTTGTCTATTTTCTGTTTATCTAACCTAAGTTTACTATCAGTCACCTAAAGACATCCATTTGTCTGGTCCCTTGTTTCAGGCAGTGAAAGGAAATAAATCTTTCCAAAGGGTTATTCTTTCCATCTTAATATATTTTTGTGAAGAGCGTTGGCAAGTACTAATTTCTTTGTATTAAAAGGGACCTAACTAACTAGTTCAAACTTTAGCCATATGATAAAGTTGGGTAAGATGAACCCCACTTGAAGAGGTATTTGTGATGTTATTTCTGACCGGAACAAAACTGTTCTATTCCCTTGTTTCTCATTCAAATCTGTCCTTTTTTCATCTTTTCCTTTGATCAGCTACCACCTTTTTTCAATACAATGTTTACCACATCACCAGGAAAAATCAAGCAGGCTACCCAAGATGAAACACTTTAGTCTGTGTTCTTGGCTCATTTGAGATAAATTTCATTGTATAAGGGACATACTCAAACATGAAAAATAGCATGGAAAATTATACCTCAATTTTAAATTCTTTCAAATATTTCTTTTTTGTGATTGAATACATTCAATAATGAGCACTGTCATCAGCTGTGCAATGGTAGCATACTTGAAGTCTAACTTGAATGGTACTCAAGCTATACATGAATTAAAAATAAGTTGAGTTAGTACATTCTCTAACAGGTTAAAAAAGAAAGGAAAGGTCTTCACAAAATTCAATGATCGACTTCTTCTTACAGACAAAAGAAGAGAGGGGTTTTTTTTGTAATGCAAAAATAACAAAGAATGATTATCAGTCATCTAAATTATCTGTACACAAAGTGAGATATAGAATAATTCAAGGAGACATAGAAGTCATTAGATGTCAGATAGTTCTATTTCATTAGCACAATAAAAACTTAGTTTGATGTTTCACATCACTTGATCATCAGAGAACAAGATCCATACATAATTGATAAAAACAGAGAAAAGCTAGAGATTAGGGCAAACACTTATTTCCAAAGCTTTAAAATGCCAGTGGAATTGGAATTTGAGAAAACAGAGAACTTACCTTGCTTATATGATAAAGCTTAACAAAAATAAGGAAAGAATGGATGCTAAAGTTGTTCAAACTTTTTGCACCCTAAGATGTGCCTGCAATATTCAGACATACGTTCCTATGCATTTCTGAAAAATCCTTAGGACACTTTTTGGAATTTTAGCTGGGTGTATACTCTTAATTCTGACCCACTCAGTAATAAATGCACTCTTTATGAAAGAAAGCGGTGCATTTATTAGACAAGATGTTGAAGAACTTCACCAGAGGAAAAGGCACACTTGATCTTGCTATCAAAATTATTACTGAAAGCAGGAGATTGAAAGAATCTTGGTGACCAAAATTCGTTGAATATAATGTAGATGGCTACTGTATACTTGAAGTTGCCAGAAAATTCAAAGCAATGGTTATAATAAAGAAAATATTAAAAACTAAGTATTGAATCAAGGCTGTTTTCCCAACAGTCTATCTGGTAGAATAAAATAGATTACTTTATCAAAACAAGGAAAGTGACCTTGTACAGCTTTATGAGACACATATGCCAAAATATTTGGGTTGGGGTTTTTGTGAGGTTTTTTTTGTCTAAAAGCTAATGCATAAGTTAGTGGGTTTTAGTGCAACTTTTGTACCTTAAAATGCCTCACATTATCAGTTTCTAGATTTGAAGATATGACTTCCTATTCCAAAGTCATAAAATAATCACTGACTGGGAGAAGATTTTGCTTTGACCCCTGTATTTACAGAATAGTTGCTGTCATGAGGTCTCAGTCATATGAAGATAGCAAAGTTAAACATGTTTTTTTAAAAAAATATTATTTCTTTATTTAAAATTTCCAAGACATTTTCCTATTGTACTGTTCTGTATGTTGAAAAATGTTTGGAAAAAGCTTTGGAGAAAGCATGACCCAAGTTAGACCATCATATTTTTCAGATACTTGAAGGAATGCAGGTACCATGTGGATGAATATTATAAAAGCAGTTACATAATTAGGGGGAGTCCACATCCAGAGTAAACAGAATTTTTAAAAATCATCTTCATCCTGTATCAGATTATAGGAAGAACAAAGAAACGTTTACAGAATTCAAACACAAACAAGAAAAGATAGATGTATTTTTACAGGAGATAAAAATAAAGCAAAAATTAAGCAAAACAAAAAAAATACTTTCTATATCACACACAAGTTTTTAATGAGACTCTCATTCTATAAATCTTAAAAGCCTATCATCCTCAGGGATTTTTTTTAAGGTGGCCAGTTTTATGCCTCATCCTCTCTGTTCATATTACTTATATTGTTTTGAAGTATTAAAAAGCATAAAATCCAGTCTGACTCAAAGCAAGAAGCAGCTTGAATAGATTGGCACCTGTGGTACCAACATCTGAACCATAAGAAAACAACTTAATGAGGGAGGATTTTAGTAGCTCTTGGCATTCCATGTATCTCAGATGATATTTCTGCATTACTCATTATCAACTGACCATCCAGTTGGAAATAAACAAAGATACTTTTTTAAATAAAAGACTGAATGTATTAAAAAAATCTCTTTTACAGAATCACCTTTCTCTGTCATTCTTTTACCTGTTCTGTATGTGTATATATATTAATTCAAATTTATATTTTCTTTTTGCTGTTTTTCTTTCACTTTTTTGATTGAATGAGTGAATGAATGAATGAATGAATGAATGAATGAATGAATGAATGAAATGATGCAGTATTACTCTGAGTCATACAGGTCGTTTTTTAAAAAGGTGAGGTGGGATTCTGCTGCTAATAAGTACTGCATCTAAATACTTCTAAAACCACCACAGAGCTAGACCCAGCTGCTCTCCAAGATTCTGTGTCTATTAGGTATCTACTTTGCCACAACCATTTTTCCAGTTTTAAAAGTAATGCTATCAATGGTCAATGTTTGACAAATATAGACAGAGAAAGAACATTTAGTGACAATTTCATACATCCATTTATTTTCAGGTTGCTTAAGTTTTCAGAAATACATAGCCCTGGATTCAGTTTTACAGCATGAATAGTTGAGAGTAGATGATAGAAATCCAGCTAAAAGTGTCTTGTTTTTGAATACTTTGCAGTCAGCTGGAAATATGGTCTATATATCTTTTCTAGATATTTTTACCTGATTTCCCTAAGTTATTTTCGATTAAAGTGATCACTGTAACACAAGGATATGTGATGTACAGTCTAAACACAAATGAGAAGACAGCTTTCTCTCACAGAAGCAGGTAAAATGTTAATAAAACTTTGCCTGCTGTGAACTGTAAAATGTATCCTTGGGAAATTATCAAACTAACTTAAGGAACAAAGTCCTCACATTTAGTCTGAAACAATGGCTTTATGTACAGAATAGCAAAAACTGAAATTTAGAGAAAAGGAGAGCTTCATTCCATAATTAGTATCAGTTTTGAAATCTAAGCAAACACTTCCTTGAGCATATTGGCTACTCACCATGCAATAAGGTAGATTTGCAAAGGAACAAGGTAGATTTGCAAAGGAACAAAAGGTAATAAGGTAGATAAGGTAGATTTGCAAAGGAACAAAACTAAACTAAACCGATTCAATGATTTTAAGAATAAAGACTTTTAAAAAATAAAAAACCCCTATTCAGTAATTTTAAAACATCGTTTAAAGTGGTGTAATCTGTTTGACTGAAATAGACACATTTGATATGTATGTATCTATCTATCTAATGATCTTCAAAAATACAGTTATGAAGGAATCTGGTTTATGATTTTCTGTTTATTATTATGATATTAAAATATTTAGATGAGATAATAATGACATCTGTAGGTGAACGTGCATATTTATGATTAATTTTGAAAAGAGAAGCCCAAACAACGCTGCTGTCTAGTTTAGAACTTCAAACTGTAAAACACAGTGACTTGAAAGCAAATTTAACTTTGCAGATCCTGGTAGAAGCCTGACTTTGAAAGTAGAAAACATGATCCAAATAACAATCTTTATGGAATAATTCAGTTATCACAACTCATTGTTTCCATGAAAAACATCCTAGCACTAAGTACATCAAGGGGGATACTGTACTTAGTTAATTTTTTTCTTAAAATGAAATATTTACCTTTTTAGTTCTCTGATAAGACTCCTCATATTTCATTATCTGATGGCACAGAAACTAAGAAAAGAGGAAGCAAAATTCTCTCTTTTCACGTAATGCAAAAAACTGTGTAAAAACATTCAAGGACAGCAGATTAATTCATAGAGGAAACTACTGTACTAAACTATAATACACATATATGTAAAAATGCAGTATTTGAACATGCTGTATCCTTACAGAGTGATAGGATAACAACAGCTGATTTTATAGTAACCTGTTTAACAAAAGAAAGAAAGTGCAATTGATTGGTTCTCATTAGGAAAGAGAAAAAAATAGCCACATTAAATAGGTTTAACAAAGGAATAAATCACTGACACACGACCACAAAGGTAGAGGCATACATGAGTGAGTTTCAAAGTCTAAACTATCCATGCTTCTAAGATTCAATTCCCTCAAATTTTTCATAAATGCCTCTGAAGAAAATATCTATACCACAGGAGGTATATATGTAGGTTTTCTGGTTTTACTCTGACCAGGACTCAGGAATAAAAAATAAATAATTCTGTACGTTTCAAGAAATGTCTGGCAAAAATAAAATAATAATATAAAAACTCTCTCTTTTTGCTGTGTCACACTTTGAGAAATTAATTTTCTTTATGAAGGAAGAAAAAAATTCTTCTTTTCAGCTAGAGTTAGTTTTCACCAAATTATCTCAGTTAGTTTGCTGAGGGACCATACTTCCGCAGGAAAGATGATGCATGTATATATAATTTTTAAATATTTTTTCCTGAACCGCTTGATCTTATACAGTAATCAAATTATCCTCTAGGAGACACAAAGGAACAGATTTATCTGTTTAAAACTAATGTGACCAGAGACACCTGAGGCTATTCAAGACATTTCCCTGCTGTTGGTAGATATGACATGAGCTAAAAAAGATTCACTCTGTCTCTCTAGCAGCAGTTAGAAGCAAAACTGGATACTTGAGAGCGTCTGATGTATGACTATGATCACTTTTAAAAATTGCAAATTAGGGTGTCTTTCCAATGACTTAACAAGTTTCATTACCAAGGTGTACATAGTGAGTTTCTGAATGAGGAGCAGCTGACTCCAGGCAAAATGATTTCTGATAGAAAGAAGAAAAAAAATTGTAAAAACTCTATAGCGTACTGAGTCAGCACTTTCCATTTACAGTGTACGATTTATATTTTATAGATTTAGATTTACATTTTATAGTGCGACAAGATTGTAGCAAAGAATCGTCCTATATTATAGAAAGGCTAAATCTTGACCTTGAGATAAGGCATCTCTAACCTTTAGAGTAAAATTAATGTGGTTATCTGTCTGGAAACAAAATGTTTTTTATTTATTTTCAAATCAAAATTTGTTCAATGAACCCTTTCATCTATTCTTCTTTATGACAATACAAACTACAGAAAGATCATCTGAAGCTTTGAGATAAAAAAAATAATCTTGGTCTGTAGGGAGGGGGATGCCAACAGAATCTTCCTGAAACAGTTTTTAATTACATTCTGTTTGTATGGCTTGCATATCCTGATCTCTTTAGCAAATGTTAGGAATATGATTGCTTTGCAAATTTCTGGAAAATTAATTTTAGTCAGTATGGCAGTAAATATCTGATACTCACAGATCCCGTGAGGAAAAGCAATCACTAAAGAGAGAGAATGATGTTGTAGGACAGGTAGATAGATAAGACAAGAAGGGGTAAGAGGGGTAGTAGTCTGTTTAATGGTGTTTCTTCTTCACAAAAGCTGTTTTTATTTCTAGCATGACAAACACTAGGACACAAACATTTCCCCCATAACAGTGAGAAATCCCTTTGGCAAGTAAAAGACTTTACCATGCATTAAAAATATATCTGTGTTTATCTACAGGATGCCACTTTATTTTCAAATGAAGAGGACCAGAGACTCTGTTATATGTGCAAGCGATTCTCTTTCACTAGTAATTTATTAGTAGTCATTATGTGAAATTCTGGTCACAGAGAGTCAAGAAAACTCGACAGTTGAAATCTGACTATACAGCCTGCATATAGCCCCTTTCCTCTTTATCTTTTCAATGGTTTCCCAGGCAAAATCTTGGCTCTGTTCAGTGAATTTTCCTGCCAGTTTTACAATCACACATAGCCTGCCAGGTCTCACCTAACACACATCTGCTGCTGTACTGCTTCCCCTCAGTAACCTGCTGCTCTATCAGATGCTGGCTGAAGTTGCTGCTCGTGCCAACGCGGGACATGCTGAGACCGTGCCTGGCGGCTGGGCTGGCCCCAGCTGTGGCACTTTGCCATTGCTCCTTCTGCCTGGTTTCCATTCAGTGGCCTGCATTTCCTGCTACAGTACTTATTTTGTCTCAAAAAGGCCCAAACCCACTTCTGAACACACCTGTGCAAAGAGTCTAAAGAGTGAGGTACCTTTGTTAATCGTGTTGGGTTAATTTTTACCTACCTTCCTACACGCCTCCCCTGCCTTTGGTTGTTGTTTTGGCACTATCTCCTGATCTGAATATAAATAAAAAGATGCTTGGATTTTCATTAGAATTTAGCATTGCTAGGCTAATGTAGATGAAAATGCATTGATTTAGCACTACTCTGGCATGTGCATTAACCCCAAAACTTATATTTGCAATGAGTTCCTTGTTATAATTTTGGGTTGAAGAATCACAAAACTGCTGTTTTGTTTTCCACTTATTAGAACTGGAAAAGTTTCCAGAAGCTGAGAGATCAAGCAGCTGTCTATCTTCAAAGAAACTCCACTGTGTGCCAACAGCCACCTCACTCTGATGAAGAACTAAAATGTTGAGCTAACACAGCTACACCTTGGCACACATTGCAGCAGTGTTATTTCTAACCAATTTCTATATTTAGTAGGAAAAATGATGTTTTCCTGGGCCTTATGCAACACCCTTTTTTTTCCTTTCGATAAGTTTGTTGCTCAGTTAGTGATTGTTCAAGTTATATTTGATAGCATGAGAGAGTGGAAGAAACCATTTTCTGAAAAATAATCTGTAGAGTAAGCATTTTTGGGACAGTATTTGATCAAATAAATCTCTTATGGAAATCAGTGTTAAACAAAAAAAAGTGCAATTACATATACACACACACTAATTCTGTGTGTACACGTATACACTAATTTATGTCTTTATTTATGTCTTTTATTTATTTACATAAAAGGGTATTTTCCTCAGATGTTAAGCATGTTTCTATACTGTAGAGGTTCATCGAGTGTGCAGTTTAAATAGCCCATAACCCCATGACAGATCACAGCATATATTACCATAATTGTTGTTGCTCAAGAAGTTAAGAAATTTAACTTTTTATTATAAAAATCTGCATAGCCACACTTTTCAGCATAAATTCAATTCAGTCTAAATAACACACCTGTTGCTCTTACTGTCTGGTTTAGGTAGGTTTATTACTTCTGGAGTGCTAGCAATATATTTTATAAGGAGAGATAGAAGAAGAATATGCCCTAAGATTCTATTGCAAATTAGAGTTACTGCTGTCCTAAGGCCTTAGATGTTCTTTTTGTTCCCAAGAGGGGAATCTTTTTAATGGGACTCTGTGAAAAATCCCTGCTGGACATGTGGGTCATATGACTACAGGAATTGGAATTGTCAACAACATGCATTTTAAAAATACATTTTCAATTCTCTCTGTTTATGTAATGTTCTTGAGCCTTCAGGGTTTCCATTTTCAAATGTTTACTTCTTCTAGCCTAAGTACTAGAAACGATACTCTTTTCTTCATGACAGCAGAAATCTGTCTTCTATCACTAAGTCATTCTAGAATCTAGGAATCAAGGAAAACACACCTGAGTTTGTGTACATGTATTTTATAAGTATTTATACAAATAATATACGTATCCATGTATATATATCTATTCTAAACCTTATACAAATATATACCTATAGGCCATATCTATTAGTACTACTCCCTCTCTTCCTCAGTGATAAGTTCCCCAGCATCACCACTATCACTATCACCTTGGAAACACCTTTTGTTCATAATAAAAATCTGTTTTATGAAGTAAATCAATATTAGTAATTGAAATGACAAACAGAGAAGAATATAGATTTGGGTTTGGAATTTTCCCTTTGTTTTCAGACAGTTTTTGTAGTTTTCTAAGTTCACATTATTCCCAAATCATAAATTATCCATGAAAGAAAAAATCTACAAAAAAATATTATCATTGTCATGAATTATCATGATCATAATGCTGATTATGACTGCTATTTGATTGTGCCCCCTGTATGCTCTCTGAGCTCAGCCAGAACACTCCTGTTCTCAGAGTATGCCTACCAGCATGTTCTCTGTTATGGCAGAAAAGAAACTCTTTTCAGAGAAGCATCCATTATTATTTAGCAAAGAAAACCAAAGACTGGAGTTTCATTACTTTCTGAGCACAAAACAAGTAAAAGTTTTTTCTTTTTAAATTTCTCTTCTGAGAAATTAATATTTCAGTATTGGCCTTAACAGTTTGGAAGAGTAGACAAGATTCCAGGAGTGCAAGTTTTTTGCTCTACCTATAGTACATGAAAATATTCCAGTTAACTTTCATAAGCTTTTTTCCCCTATATCCACTGGTCATTAGAAATTCATCCTGTCACTGTTAGATCATAGAGACTACAATAGTTCAAAATTCCTGTATCTAAATTTCCACCTTTTTTACATTTGATTTTACATTATATAGTTTTCCTCATATGTAAATAAAAGGTGGGCTTTTGTTTGTGACATATATACACACACACATTTTGGCATATCACAGGTTTCTCTAGAGATTTGAAAACTTTTGATCTAAACTTCTGGTTTCTGAAAAAAACATTGGCTTCATGTCCTGAAATTAAAATATTTTGACTAGTGTTGTATATAGTATTCAGACTGTCAGATGGTGTCTTCCATAATTGATTGCCCTTCCAAAATTTCTTCCAAACTAGGTTATAGTATCTGATAGGCAATAAATTATAATGAAGTGAGTTTTGTCATTGAATTCATAATGCATCTGGTCTTTTGGTGTGTAATTTTACTGCAAGATGCCAAAGATTCATTTACTTGAGACTGAACATGGTTAATAAAAAACTCCTTATGAAAATGTATTGTTTTTACTGCTGGTTTAAAAATGCACATTGTGTAGACATTAAATTAAACTGAACAGGGTAATTCTTGGTTTTTAATTTATTTTAATGTAATTACAAATTTTTTTCCATGCATTGACTAAATTAATTTGTGATGTAAATGTTAGATTAATTTTGATGGAAAAAAAGGCATTCCAAAGTGAAGCTCTGACAAGGTGTTAATTCACAAATATTTAGTTAGGATGGACTTATAAAATACTTTGTAGGGAGTAGTAACATGCAGAGCATACAAATCACGTCAGTTATTTTTCTGTCGGTAAAGTGCATTCTAAAGATATTGTGCATGTACACGCAGCCTCCTGTTTTTCCTGAAACATCCTTTATTGCATGAACCTCATAAAATAAGAAAAAAATTTAGATTTGGTATTAGCTCTGTTAGACATGCTCTGCAATTAGTCCTTTAGAGACAAAAAGTCTCATTGGCTCCAATTTTCATATTTTTTTCTTATTCTGCATTATAAAAAGAGCAAATCCATGGAAGCTGAGATGTAAAATTTCCATCAGCAAAGACAATTTTTTAGCAATTTTTATAGTTCCGAGGTCTAATTTTCTCTAAATTCTTGATGTCTAACTCTTTTTCAGCCAAAACTGCAGCATCACTGATAAGGTATTAGGGCTCAAGACTCCCCACGACCTTTTGTGGCCTTATGAGTTTAGTCTGACGTGCTGCCCATTCTTTCTGAGACAGATCTATAAACAGAAAGACATTGCAATGCTGAAAATTAAGATGATGGAAGAAAAAGAACCAATGTTCACCTGTTAAGTAAATTACAGGATGCTCTAGCATATGAAACTCTGAGTGCTTGAGAAGCCATGTGCTGACACAGCTACCATGTCACAGTGATTCACGACTGAAGGGCTGCCGGCACTCTGTAGTCTCTTTCCTTGGTAGGGCCAGAGGTCCGCAGGGGTTTCCCAAGGGCATACAACTCAAAGTGATGGCAGTGCCCATAACAGAGGCAGAGGAACAGACACAGGAGAAAACATTTAATGAGGTCAAACATGCACCAACCACAATAAAGGTCGGGACATTTTCTGCGGCATTTTGTGCTAGTTGTAAAACAGAACATGTGTTTTGTTATCCAACAGCACTTCAAACAACACACATTTTAGTCTGAGCTAGTTGAAGCTCCCCCATTCATGATACTTATCAATCCCCTTTGTAAAATACTGTGACATTTTCTATAATGACACTTTGCCATTTCCACAGATCCCATCACACTTTTTGAGGAAGAGATTTCAAATTAAAATGCAGCCATTTGCATCAGAAAAGTTCACTTAGGTTTCTGTGAGGTGAAAGCTTTCACACACATATACAGAGCAAAGCACGTGCGTGCACGTGCAGACACATTTTCACATCTTACTTTTCTGAAAGTTGAATTCCCCAGCAATGTGTTGGCATTATTTATATATTATTCCTCCTTACCTGAGGAATGGCAGATAAATTATGTGTAGCTAGGCCCAATGTGATTACCGTGGGGATAACCCCTCAATCAGGTCTGGCCTGGCTGAAGCATTGAGAGAGGCAGGGGTGACAACGGTGAGATGCTTCCGCTTCCTTACTTTGGCAGCATGGGAAGCTAAAGTATACAGCTCTCCTGAACCAAATCCATGAGGTAAGAGCAGTCCTGTTCTGAGAACTCACACATTACTCATCTTGTAAGTCAACCCACGTGTAAGAGCTTTGCTTATTCAGGTTTCAATTCTATGGACCATACAAGCATTTTAAAAATAATCCCTAATTTTATATTTCTTTGTATATGGTATGATGGGAATGTGTATCATATATTGCATGTACATTTCATGCACTAGGTTAAGAAGGGTAATTGAGAATCTGAGAGAGTAATGCAACGTTTTTCCTTTTACTTGTGTATTTACCTTTCTTTTATTCAGAAAGTAGTTTTACTTTGACATTGTATAGTATGAACAACAAATACTGATATTGAATAAATTAAAATTTAAAAGGAAATACTTGAGGATTTTAAAATTATTTTTGCTACTTAAACCTTGTCACCCTGACAGTAGGAATAAAATTATGGTGAGGGCAATTTAATCCTTATGACATAAGCTGAAATGTAATATCTTGAGGGATTCCAGCCATTTGACTTGAATTACAAATTTTGGATTCTAAAGGAAAATTGTTTTCAAATAAAATATACTAATATCCATTATTATCCTAAATTTTTTTGTTAAAAATTCTAGTCTATTTCTAAGTGGGAATGACTGAGTTAAGACCAAATGCCAGATTCAGCTGTGTCCCTGTACAGCCTGCAGAATACAAACGATCCTTTGCTATTTTCAAGGCTTTAAAAAAACAGCCTCCAGCAAATCAACAAACAGTGTCACAGAGGTTTAGGTAGAGAACATAAAGTCTTTAATTCAGTTCAAGATAAAATCTGCCCAATAGGTATAGATTAGGAAGACGTCTCACATAGCTGGTTTGTGCCTTGACCCATGCAGGACTTGAGCTGCACCTCAACAAACCACACATTTAAGAAAAGGAAAATTAAATGGGTAAAACACTGTAAAAAGTGGAATCCACAATTAGCACTAGGTTTTTAATGTTAAAGGCAATTTTGACATGAGTACTGTATATGGGCAGACTTTAAGATCTCAAAGGTGGGCTAGAACGCCAGAAGAAAAAATAATGGTCAACTTGCTTCATACATGATGATCTCAGTAGATTGCCCAGTTCCAAGACCTCCAGAACAGCTGAATCCCAGATCTTTATATTGGCTCAGAAATCTGCTGGCAGTGGGCACTGTGTTCCTTTACTTGACTAACTATTAAGAAGCGCTGAGCTGAAATTTTGTAATCCAAACACTCTACTCCTCCCAAATGGGAGAATAGCATCTTTTCCTAGTTAGATTCCAAAGTTTCAAAGTTAAAGCAAATTGGTACATTTTCATGATACCTGATGCTATTTTTGCATCACCTGTTTGTTTCAGTAAGGATTTCAATAATATTCCTTTATTTCCTCATTAATTTACTCATTTTTTCTTAATATTTCTCATAATTTTCCAGGAAAAAACCATAAAACATCCTTATCTGTTTACAAAACATGATTATCTATGGACACCTGCCATTCTACTACCTTTAAATACTAAGAAACGTGTACATGTAGATTATACTTCCAACTGTGTGGGTGAAATACTCGTTAACATAGAACAAAGACACTTTCATCCTAGGCTTTGAAGGCAAAGGGATAGAAAACTGTATCACCTAAAAATATTACAGGAACATCTAAATTTCTTTATAGAAATTTATACTATATAGAAATCTATACTAAATTTCAGTATAGAGAGGTTCAAGTTGCAATATATATGCCAATACATGTTAATTTGTGGTTATAATTGGCAAAAAGGACACTGACTCAGTACCAAAAATTACGTTGATTTTGTGTTGGAGAACAACAGTAAATGTTCAAGACAAACATGCTAATGGGCTTATACCTGGTCCTCTACAATGTGCTTAATCTATGGTTTGTTCTTCATTTAGCCAATGAACTGAAAAATCAACTATTCTGAGAGGTATCTAATATAGATGAGATGACTGAAGATATCTCTTCTTTATTGGTTACAGAAAGATCTAAGAACAGAGCAGACATTGAACTTCCAGCTGGTTAAGCAAAATGAACTCAGCATTTTCTATTGAAAAAAGTAATAATGCAAAAAATTTCTTGCTGATCTTCTTCACAGAGAACTCAGTGTTCAGGTAATAGGTGTTTTCTCAGCAACACCCCTGGGAAAACGCATTCAGTGCTTTGTGTCTCTCTTTTTTTGTCTCCTAATTTTCATAAAATCTGGACAACTTCACTGTCCCATTTTAATATAAAATAATAGTGTTAGATATGACCCAAGTATTCTTACACTCTGGTTTGCCTAGTTTATTCATTTAGGTGCTAAAGAGTGCTGGCTGTTGAGTATCATTGGAATTCACATGCAGTCTTACTCAAGAATAATAAAATTACCTGGTTTTTTTTTATTATTCCCATCATACACAGCAGTTTTTCTAGTTTTTAACAAAAAATTATTTTCCAATTCAGTAATACAAACCCAGACCAAATTGAATCCCCTCTCACAGTGCATATGATGGGAAAAAAATTAATATGTAAGTTATGGGATTACAAATGCTCTAAGAACATTAACAGGAAGAGTTCACATTTAAAAATACCTCCTTCAAAGTTAATGTGAATAGGTAATAATAGAATTAATTATAAATTTTTAAAAGAAAAAAAATTACAGTTATGTGAGTTGTCTTTTTTTCTATGTCAGACTACTGGAGATTTGATTTACTGTTTTTTGCTGACTTAATTTCCTTGTTAGATCAGTAGCATTTGTTCTGTGATTGTTGTATTCCAATATTTATTTCCCTTTTTTTTTATTTCTAAGGAGATAAAAATGATGTAAGTTATGGATCAAAGAATTAATACTTAAGAAACTTCTAAATTTTTGCTCTTGGAAAAAATAAAAAAGAGCAATGAAGTCCAAGAAAATGAAAAAGCATATTACAATCTTACTAATTGCTTTCCATTTCAAAGTGAAAATATTCAAAATATCATCATCAATTTTTGTTTGTTTGTTTGTTTTGGGTTTTTAAGAAATGAAGTGGTGTATTTGTAGGAAGTTGTTTGTAAGTCCTTGAAAATGTAATGCAAATTAATAAAAACACAAACAGTACAAAACCATGAAATTGGTAACACTGTAAAGATCCTCTCCTACATAGGTCCAGAAGTTACTGTGTTTTGAGAAAACCAAAAGACCTTCAGAGCACTGCAAGAAATAAGGCAGATTGCCTTCACTGATTCATAAATTTTTAGAATTTCTTCACATCAGGGAAAAGAGTGCTTATATGCCTGTGGAGGGAATAACCATAAGCAAGAAATAGAATAAAATAAAATAAAAAAACCTAAAGGGCAAAAGAGTAAAATAAATTAGAAACCCAACAATGGAGTGGGCAACTTTAAGCAGCAAATCCCTTTCATAAAAAAACTAACCATCTGTTATCCAAACAATAGCATAACAAAGCATGAAACAAGTAGGAAAAGGACCTTTTTTTCAGTCACCTGGGAAATTATAAATTATAAGAATTCCTTACCCATGTTTGGAGAGTACAGACTTCTTATGTATTTGACAATAATAAGCTGCAAAATACAGTTGGGAATGTCATCAGTAAGCTGGATGAGGGGCAGAGTTACCCTCAGCAAGTGATTAAAAACAGCTTGCCACTTTAAAAACACAGCACAAACATAAATTTGACTGAGAGGAAAAGAAGCAACGTTTTTAAACTGCAAGAGGAAAGATTTAGATTCACTATAAACAAAAAATTTGATAAGGATGGTGAGGCACTGGAAGAGGTTACTCAGAGAAGCTGTTTAAGCTCCATCCCTGGAAGTGTTGAAGATTGGACAGGGCTTTGGGAAATCTGTTTTACTGAAAGATTTCTCTGCCCATTGCAGAACGTTTGGATTATATGATCTTTAGGGATCCTTTCCATTCCAAACCATTGCATGATTCTATGAAATTTGTTTTCAAGGGGAGAAAATTGGTGAATATGGAAAAAAAAATACCAGGGAAACAGGAGGAAAATATCTTCCACTCTGAAAGCTGGTCTTTTGATTATCATATAATTTATCATGATTTTCCCATGCATTGTATTCTCTGAGTCAGCTCCAAGCAAAACAGTAGCTGAAGGAAATACCTTAGAAGTATCAGATAGTCACTGTGAGATAAATGACAGTATTTTAATTAAAGACACAATTCAATATTCTATTATACCTCACCATCTCCCAAACTTACCTATATTTCTTCCCCAACCTTCCCCTACATCTAAGCAAAGTTATGTGGAGAATATGTGCTATAACTCACAGTATTAGGTTAAGGTTTGGACTCAGTTCTATACACAAGGAAAGAATTGTTGAATATATAAATCTACACATTATTCACATTCAGATGTCATATTCTGTTTGCAAATTCCTAAGTATTCTGCCTTGCATGATATATAAATAGTTACAAGAAAAAGCATAAGTATTAATAATAAAGATAGGAAAGACATGGTAATATTTGAGAGTTTGCTTCTCAGATTCCTAGTCTTACATAGTAGTCACAACAGATTTATTGAGCGTTATGTCTATCTTTCCATATGCTCACTAGTCTTAAAGTTTTTTTGTTAAAACAAAGAAAAAATCTAAACTTGCAATCGAGCAGATGTTCAATACAGTAGTGAGCTATTTCACTATGGATACAAGATTGTTACTACTGTTACTACAGTACAACTGGGATAGTTGCTTGCTAAAGCAAAATCTCTGTTAGGAAAGTAGACTCTGAAGTGCATACCTGTGATATGCATAGAGTTTCCTATGAGCCAGATAGATCAAAAAAGTAGTACAAATGGGAAAATGGAATTGCACAAAAATTATATAGGACATGGTACTGAACACCTAAATAAAACACAAAAGATGTATAAACATCAGCTAAATTACTTTTCTGTTCAGCACACATGAAATCTATCAATGTTGTAATGGATAAAAATATATGTGGCCAAATTTGCAGGATGCTAGTAACAGTCATAAATTTTACAAATATTATGTGCAACTTATAAAAAGGATTTCTCAATTTTTCATTATTTTTAATGAATGCAACAAAGACTTTGTAAATATTTTCAATATAACTTGTTTACTGTTTTCATCTAAAGCAATTTAAAAAAATAAAATACTTTAACTTCCCCAAATAAGCAAATTTTATACGTGAAGTTGTTGGACCAATAATTGAAGTATTTAACTCTTCTTGTTACAAAAACTGGTTTCATATATAATTTTGTTAAGCATAAGCCATTTAAAATGAAAATTTCCAATTAGTATGAAAGGCATCAGCTGAATTTATTAGGAAGAAGCAAAGAGGTGGGGAATAAATTACCAACATTTGTAAGCAGAATTTCAATCATTTTCACCAAAGGTTTTAATACTTTATTTATTGGGGGGAGGAAGGTCCACTGAATTACCACTGACATAATTTCTGTAGATTATTAATTCACGTGGGTTTGGTCACATCAAAAATACTGGGATAAGATTTTGAGTTTTTAGATTGTGTTTACTTCAGGATTTGGGAACGCCTCGATTATGCAGAAATGGTACATCCTGAGACCTCCAATTAATAAAGAGACAGCCAGTTAGGAGGCCCATCACACATTGTGCCTCTGAATAGTCTTCTC
Organism: Leptocoma aspasia; assembly: GCA_013399835.1. NCBI lineage: Eukaryota > Metazoa > Chordata > Aves > Passeriformes > Nectariniidae > Leptocoma > Leptocoma aspasia. The sequence continues at coordinate 218,500 of VXAX01002774.1, forward strand.
AGATGGAGAAGGAAAGGCCTAGGAAAAAAGTAACCTGCAAATGGAGGAATAGGCATGGAGGGGAATGTCATGGAGTATTCAGGGACACCGTGATGCCTGAGACTGGTAACTTCAGCAGCTGAGCAGCGCACAGCAATGTGACTTTCCATCTGTCTTTCCTAGACTAGCAATGATCTCCCCTGTAGAAGTGTGCAAGCCCATTTAAGTGTGCCTTTTAGGGGGGAAGGGATTCTGTTGGAAGCACCTCCACAAAACATATGTAAGGCTGACCTCTCATCTGTGTGCAGATCTAGAAAGCATTCTCGAATTCAGCAAATTTCTGTTCCGGAAAAACAAATCTCAATACAACGATCCAATGACTTTCTAGTCAAGGATATCCCAGAAGACCGTGACACATCCCATTAAGTTCTCAGCCAGAATCTATATATTATCTTATTTGAAACTCTTTGCTCCTATATTGTTCGGTAATATAAACTGTAATCTGATTGCGCACTTTCTTGTCCTACTTTGACAAGGTAGAGACAGACAAAGTGCATTATTTAGAATGCAGCTGTTTTATTTTATGATTACATGTTTCTATTTGCCATTGTATCATGTCAAGGCCAAATCAGTGCCTTGCCTGTGAAGTTTGTAACATGTCTTTTCTTCTTGCAAGAAAGTAAATCTGGAATAAAACAATTGCCTTCAATGGAGACAACAAGTTTTAAAATAGAATTTCAGTGGCAGCTTTGGAGTGTTTAGGTTGGAGGGAACATTGAATGGGTTACTAGCAGTTGAAAGAGTATTTTTTCTTTTTTCTTTCCTATAATAGTATCTAACCAGAATTTATTGTTATTTATGTTACAGTAGGATTTTCCTTCAAAATATATTATTTTATTTCCTCATTCTCACTCATAATTTCGGAGTTTAAATAGTGACAAAATATCCTATCCAAGCACTAAGAGATTGGGGTGGGAATTTCTCTTTAATTTTAGAGAGGAAAAAAAAATATTTGCAGTTAATATAGTACAAACCATGCTGTTTCCTGATGCATTTGCTGCTTTTCTATAAATATGTTCCCCTATAAATGTTACTGCATGTAAACAACTTAAAACAAGATTTGTCTATTAATCAAGCTAAATTCCACTACGTAGGCAGATATCTGATTCATAATGCAGAAGATGTAACTGTCCTCCCTTACTAGATATTACAACATTTCCACTTACTAATGAAATATCACAGATGCAATATCTCATACTGAATAGCCACAAACTTATTTAAATCTCAGATTTTAATTTATCAGCAATATTCCACACTGAATTTAGACTAATTTCCAAGTGCACTGTGAAACTTAAATTAGATCAAACCAACCTACACCTTTTTTTTTTCCTCTTGGAAACCTGCTGGTAGGAAATTATGTTCTTTGTATCAGACCCCAAGCATGGCATGTTATATATTCCAACATACACCATGAAATTCATTGATATGGAGAGCGTGTTAGGATTAATCTTCTTCTTATATTTTCTACCATTCCCATTGGTATAATGCTATAATTTATGTATCTTTGTTCATTCAAGGGAATAAAAAATATTGTGAGCATTATGTAGTTTTTGTAACAGAAAGTTGAACATACAGACAAGTTGCACAGAAAGCTTGAAAATACTGACAGCTAAGGAATGTTTTATATTTAATTTTTCATTTATCTAATTGAAATGACATCTCAAACTTTTTACATATAGCTGATATTGCTGTAATAAAAAAAGTTTTTTTGCAAATACGATTTTGCAGTCAGGGAAGGCATTTCCTTGATTTTAGTCCTGTCACATCATTTAAAAATAAAGATAACCTATTTCCATTTTCCCCTAAGATTGCATGAGGTTTAAATGAAGCTGTCATGACAGAAATGTAAAATGTGAAGAATAGTCTAAAAGATTACACAAAACTTTCACTTATGCTGTGGCTCTGCCATCAAAGGCTATTTGTTCCAATTTTCATACTAGCAGATGATGCAGTGTATGTCACCATGAATAGGAAAGAAACCAAAATAGATATGAGAGTGTATGGGACAGGGAGAAAGATAATATAGTAGGACTGCTCTAAATTAATCCCCAAAACAAGAAACCAACAAATAAACAATTTAAATACAATAACCTCCCCCAAAAATTGCCCTGCTACTAATCCCCAAATTTAAACACGTAAAACCACAGTAATAGAAGGAGTATTTCTGTCGTCACTAGGTAACCGTCATCGGCACTTTAAATTTATTTCTGTCAAAACACATGATTACCTTTCTGACCTGTCTTTGAATTTGAGGAGTTGTGGTGAAGGATGAATTATACAGCTGTGCCCATCTGGGTAATTTAGTTTTCAAGATGGACTGTCTCACCAAATAGCACAATTCCTGGTTGCACCAAAATTAAACCACCTCTCTTTTTTTTTTTTTTTTCCATGAACCAGAGGCTGCTGTTCCACAGGTCATGGTGTTGCTCTAAATTTGTAAGATAGCTTCAAGCAGCCTTTAACAAATGTTCATTGCGTGCCTGTTAAAGACACATATCAGATCATCCTCATGCCTAAGCTATCCTCATCCTTATGGATCCAGCAACAGCACGTAGAATTTTCCAGGACAATATGCAAGATCATGTGGTATCTAAGAGAGAAGAGTTATTTCCTGCAGCCTTAAGGGACATTGCACATGATGCCAGCTAGGAGCTGCTGAAGCATCTTGGCCATTGGCGTGAGAGTGGTAGACCTGGTACCTCAGTTAAAGGATATTTTTTGTCTTCCAAATGTGTCCCATCCTCGGTATCTGAAGGGTGACATAAATAATATGTACAAATCTATACAAAACCAGATTTGATTTGTTTTTCTAATATACATACATAACTAATATTAGTAGTTGATGGCATAACTGTTGCTGCTATAAAAGTGAAATTATGAAGTGTTCCCTTAGGCCAGGTTTTGGAGGGACTGTGTGTTAAGGCAGTCCTTTTAACTGTGCCTATCTTGCCTGTCAATTGAGCAGCTTTAAATTACAGGAATACTTAACCTGAAGTGTTACATTATTAATTTCAGGTACTTTATCATAACTGATGTTCCCATGGAGACAGGTTATGGATATTCATTGCAAATTATACTGGTACTATTCTATGAACTCTGTGAAAATTATCAGTATTAATTCCATGGATTTTATTTTTGCGTTCCTTGATAAATGTGTTATGATGCTGACACTATTCAATTTGCAAGCCAGTATTAGCTACCTTCTTCCAGACTATGTTGCAATGACTCCTGACAAGCAAGCACTTGAAATATTGTCTCTTTTCCTTGCTAAAACAGCATAAGCAAAGCTTTTGTAGGAATAAACACTGAACTTCAAAGAAGAATGACCTCTCCACAGGGTGCATGTCTAAACCTACTTCTACTACAATGTTAAGTTGGTGCTTTGTTGAGGCCATAAACTCCATGGAGTAGAAGAATGCAAAATTCATCTCTGCTAAAATGGAATTTGGCCATCATATTTCAAGGGATGAAAATGGAAATATGTAGCACATAAATCAGTGACAATTACTTTTGAGATATTAAAAGAAAGGGAATACTGCACTGTTTTCCTTTCTTTCATGTATTTTCATTTGGGTTGGCCACATAAAGAAAATTTTTACTAAACTGGAAAATCAAATCTACAAAGAACTCTAAATTATATTTATAATACAATATCAGAGCTAAACAGACTGTTCAGTGTTGCATGAACATATTATAAGTTTCTCTGCATGCAGGCCTACAGAAAAGTCTTCCTATGGGAAATCATCTTTTTACTGTCTTTTACTCTGTACAAATTTCTGTAAACAAATCTCTAAGTTGTGTTTCAAAGACATTTGGATTTCTCTGCCTGTCTCCTGATATGGGAGATAGAGGTTTTCTTCCTTTCAACCTACGAGGTGAGAAGTTGTTATCCCTGATTGTGTAAGCTAGTCTAGCATTCCTTGGACGGAGCTGGAAACAAGAGCTTCGGTTGCTCTGGACTGGGCAGATAATAGCCCAAATCCTTTGAATTATGGAGTCATGTTAATAAATCATATTTAGCCTTCTGATATTATTTACTGTCAAGAGTCCTTTGTCAACATATGGACCACAGCAATAGTTTAGTAAAATTAGCGGTCTACATTCCACAAAAATATCTCTTCGCATTCTTACAGATACTGATTTCTCTATTTTGCTGTACTTTTCAACTAACTAGCCAAATAATTGAAAGTGGCCAAGAACAGAAATATTTAAAATGAAGGGTTTTTTCCTAACATGTTTTGATATCACCTAACAGGTTGCAGACATTATTGTAATGGAAATACTTCTAGAACTGTGATATAATTTGACACTTTAAGCAAAGGGCTCAGATGATAATGATGTCAACTATTTTCTTAAATTTATTAAAAAGAAAAATAGTAAGATAAAACCTAAAATAAGAATGTGACTGTTTCGGATATGAAAATAATGTTTAAAATGTCCCTTTGCAAAGGGATGTCATGTCTGTTTCCTGTGATGTATGATTGTTGTCTAGCCAAAACATTTCCTGAAATAATCATGGGAATACTGAATAACGCTGTTATCCATCAGTACTTTCATTTTATAACCATTATTAACCAGTAAAATCAGCTTAGAAATGTGATTTATTCAGCAGGGACACTACTAAGGAGAGTAAAAACATTACTGTGAGTGAGAGGTTTTACAAAATGTTTTTTCATTGAACACCAATCTCATTACAACTTTTGAAATTCAGACAAAAATTACACATTCTCCAGCAGAAAGATAAAAATTCCCTTCAGGATGCATCTCAAACTAAGAAAAAAAAGTGTGGCTAGATTTCCTTTGTGCAATTAAAAAAACCTGAAACCCAGAAAAACCCCTGCTGATATTTTATTTTGTTTTAAAATGGAATTACGAAAAAAAAACTTCCCAGCACAAGAAGTGCAATGCATTGTATAGATTTAAGGGAAATTAACTTGCACCAAATCTAAAAATAATCATAATTAGTGTGTTTAGTACTAACAATGAGAATGACATTCTTTAAAATAGGATGATAAGAATATTTACACTTTAATATCTAAACCAGGATTTGCTGTTATAACTATCTCCCTCTAAGAAAAACTTGCAAGAAATACTGAAAGCAAGAAGTCCTAAGAAACTTCTGCTGAAATTACAACTGAAACACATCCGAGGGAATAATAAATGCCCCATCTTCACATCACATACCGTACCCAGACAACTACACTTTTCTTATTTTCCACAGGTAGACAGGTAGATTTTTCTTTTTAGAAGACTTAAGTTTTAGGGGTTTTTATATCTCTGCAGCAATAAAAGTAGACATTAAGTAGAAAAGTGACTAGACATCAGAGCAGTGTCCTTTAATCCACAGTCTCTCTGCTTATTACATTACTTTTAATAAAACTCCACAGTATCCATAGTATTTCTGATATCAGCTTCTACTGGATAGCACAGTACAAAATGTGTCTGCTGCTTTTGTTAAACAGCTCAAACAGAGGTTACTAAAAATAAAACTTTTGTGGAAGTTAATATCTATTTCAGACACTGTACTGAATAATTACAACCTAAATTAGTCTTGATTATCCTTCAGTGTATAAATTAAAAAATGGGCCTGTCAAAAGACTACTTGTAAAATTTAAGGTAACACTTCCAGTTCCTTTATAGAGCTCTATATCACCTAGTGAGAAGTGGCTGTGTGGGTATGTATAAACAGTGTTTATATCACTGATAAAATGTATACGTATTGATTTAACTAATACAGATGGACACATTTGCCTTCTACCAAAAATGCTTTATAGATACAGTCTGGGAGCCTACATAGAAGAATATTACTCATTAAGTACCCACAAATGCTAGATATATTTACATTTTGAGCATGGGATTAACTACTGCAGCATTTATGCTTAATGGCAGTCATTAAATTTAAGTCTTCTAAATGCAGAAAATCACAGAACCAGTATCAGCTATAACCAAACAAGAAATATTTTTTCATACAGACTGTCTTCACAGGTGGAGGGTTTGCTTCTACTTTAATGTTTTTAGTACTATCAGATAAGAAGCGCATAATAGTTAGAAGCCAACTCAACTAAATTCTAAAATTTCAACACTATGGGTTTTAAGTGCTTTTCAGCTCCAAATCATAAACACATAAATTTACTTCCCAAGTGCGGGAGTCTACATTGGAGAAAGACATGTTTTACTGTAACCAGTTGATGTCTTGGGAAGAATTCACAAAGTTAGCCACTCTTCAGAATGCTTCCTTCCTTCTTTTTCTTACTAAGTAACTGGCATTTCTTATTAGTTAATATAACTATATGAATGGTACGGTCAACTTTATGAATACTTGGCACCTAGGCTTCCTGTGACTTTAATCATACAGAATATACAGAAATTAATCAGTGTGAAATGAGATCTGAGTTGATCATGTGTTCACTCTTATTGATTTCTTCATTCCATGAAATTAAATGGAAAGGATATTTTCAAAGTATAAAAATTATCTTCACTTAAATTTTGATTTATTTTCCTTCAACTGGAATTCATTAGACCAAAATGATACTACAAATCTGTTTAAAATGCATTTGGTTTCAGCAGATGAATTTCTTAAATGTGAGAAAATACACAAATTATGTATTTTCTTTCAAATGTCTTCTTCAGGACACATTTGTGCTATTTAGATTTTTTTTAAAAGCTCAAAGGCTGTTGATTGAAAACCTATATTTTCCATTGGTAATTTCCAAATTCCTTTTTTTTCTTTTTGTGAATTGTGAAAAGTAATGTGATACATGTTGAATTTGTTGTCTTTTTCTATGCTTTCCTTCACGTGCCGTATTCAGCACTCACTGTTTCTATGATTCCTCACCATTTATTTTTGACATGGAAATGGTACAGGACACGTTCTAATCGTGTCTCAAAACAAGTAGAGAATGTGAACACAAAACATGTGAAGGAACAACATGTGAGACATATGGATTTCATTTATTCCAGGATAAATATATCAACTTTTCAATCAAAACTCTGAAATAACAAAATATTTTTTAGAATTCCAAAGTTTTCCAATTGAAATAATTTAAAAAAATCTCTCAGTGACTGTGACAGACATCTCCTGGATTAATCTTACACTTCCTTAACAGCAAGCAAGCTGACTATTTGGTCCTCTTGACTAAATACTGTCTTGTGGCTATGTCCATTTAAAGCATGCATTTTGAGCCACACTAATGTGCAATTGCATGAACGTAAATACATGGAAATACTACCTCAGGAGTGATTTCAACTATTAGTCCAAGTGAGAGTTAACCACAGGGTATTTGGATGTGCAGTACTGCAAGCCTAATTAAACAGACAATTGCCAATGAAGCTTTAAAACTAGTCCTTTTACACATACAAAATAATTGCATACACAATTTGGCTTTGTCTTGCATCGTGCTTGACAGATTTATTTTTAAATAACAGCTCACTTCTTATGGCACTGCTTTTCTCTGAGAAAATTGCTAAACATTCAGGATTTTTTTGGTTTTGTGTATTTGGATTTATGATTTCTTTCTTTCAGTTCTTCTATGGCAGTAATTGTCTTCACAGTTAAGAAAAAAAAACAGTATCAGAGAGAATTTTACCAAATATCTTTTATGTGTATATTTTCATTTGTAACATTATGACAATCTTCCAAAATGCATATTTTTTTTTCTGAATAGATATTTTGCTTCCATCAGAACATATATGAAAAACCATAGGAGTAAGGGAAAAAAGAAAACATTTCAGATCATTAGGAAAAAAATATAGGATCATCATTGGAGCAGTGTGGGCTCTTCTTGACAACAAAGGTTTCAGTTCAAAAGCACTGAGTAACCTGGAGAAAGTAGTTTCAAAAAATGTCTTTTTTGTGCCAGTACTGAGACAAACCAGCTTAGCAAGAGGAATGCACCAAACCTTCTGTTTTGCCATGGTCAATGCCTAATCACCACGTAATATTCACAGAGCTGGTAGACTAGACATCAGCTCCCCAGAGTTGATCTTCAGTGGAAATTCACCATTGCCCAAGCTTGCCTTTTAGCAATACCAATAACAATTACTGCTTCAAATTATACTATTTTCATCTTTTTATTTAATTTGGACACAGATCCTCAGATCCTGTAGGCAATGCAAGGGAAAACAGCAACTGAGAATTCTTCCCCCTCCTCCTCTCCTCCATGGCACTCACAGCACTGATGCCAATGTCATATCTCACAGATGAACGTCTATTTAGCCTTTCCAGTTAGATCAGGACTGTGTCTATTCCAGGTTCTGTATTCTGAAAAACAAAGATGTTTTTTGGTTCTGCCTCTAGAATTCTTGTTTAAACACGAACAAATTAATCAACTACCTGTTTAGGTAGGAAATGTTCAGTTAAAAATTGCCACTGACAGATGTGTTTCAAGAAAAGCGTGGTTGTAGTTTGGGTTGGTTTTCATTTCTTGCTACTTTCAGAAAAGGAAGACAGGGTGAATTAATTTGGGACAGAATAGATGGGAGAGATGAGACGGAGCTAATTTAGAAGCTCTGTAAAACTGTTTCTCTCTTTGCCTTATGCCACTTATGACAGGAAAGCAAATGCATACTCATAATAATTCTGCTGGTATCAATGGAGTTATTCTGTGAATAATTTGACCTTCAAATTCTAGTTTCCGTTTCCTTACACCCTTTTGAAGTCACAGATACATGCTCTGAATAAACATATTAATTGTTATAGTTGATGGTTTATATCTACTTCTCATGTATGTTGAATTAACTTATTAAGTGGGGAAGCTTAATGTGGGGTGCACCACCTCAAATCACCACTTCTCCTACTCCCTTCAAAATTACATCAAAATTAATACTGTTTAAAATATTGTAACTCTGTTTCTTTGGCAAGACCTCATTTGAGATTTAAAAAGTGCACCACAAAGGTTTCTGTTTTCATGTGATTGATGTATTTTTTATTAAAAATACAGGTTTCAAATATAGATACAGATTTTTTTATTTATTTATGTATAAAGGTAACATTTTATTTGGATTTTTTTAAACACAAATTAAGTTGGAGAAGCTTCTGGAGGTCGCGTAGGACACTTCTGTCTTTTGAAACAATGCTAGACATCTGATCTTTACTTGAATCCTGCGACACCACTGCTAACATCCCCAGAGGAAGCCACCTAGCCTTTCATCTGAGCAGCCAGTGGCCTCCCAGTTCAACTGCCACATGCTACACAACCTTCAGCAGTGAGGCCAGGATCTCTCCAGGGTCCTTGTTGCCTCCCCCACTTCCATGCCAGTGTGTCTGGTTAGCTCCAGAGCATCCTGAGTGGTACTGCGTGTTAATGTTCAGGCAATCTGAAGTGTAAGTTACTAAAGAAAGGTTTGTGTACAGGAGAAGCATGTAGCTCAGGGTGGGAAATTCTAATAATTTTTGAGTAAGCAATGCTATTTGGTGACATCTTCCTGTGTAACCCACAACTTTCCTTATTATGTAGAAAACCTCTGCTTATATTTATTTAGATCACATTCAAAATACTGTGTTCTAAACTTCATGGAGTTGCAAATATTTGGCACTTTTCTTTTTCTATAGCCCATCAAAGTGCTTCTCCATTCAATCTTTTGAAGGTGATTCCATTTAGTATCATTAAAGAGCCCCTGGCATGTATTGATATGGCGAACACCGTTTGTTTGCCTATTTGTAGTTATTTAGCACTATATAAGACATTCTGAGGTATCCTGGTATTCCATTTGGCCGTCAACTTCCTCTCTCTTAAGTTCTAAGGCTTAGGTCTTAGTCTTCCATTTATTTGGAACTGCATTGACCACATTTTTGATGACTTCTTTGTATATAAGAACATCCAGAAAAATGTGCATTTGAAATCTATTTGTCTTCTGGAACTTTTTTTTCCTATTGCCTGAGATTACATTGTCTCCTAACTTACTGATGTTTTGTACATAATTACAACTCTATTAGTCAAGAAGGCAGATGTGCGGATTCCCAACAAAAGTTACTAGCTAGAATAGAAATACTATAGTACATCAAATCATTATTTGATTTTTGAGTTTCACCCACACACTTTTCTTAAGTCTCCTATGTGGTAATGTTTACCTCACATGGTAAATAAGTGCTGCATTACCTGCTTTGTGTACAAACTGGTCTGATATCCAGAGGCATAAGGATCTCTACAGGATTCCCAAATGACGAAAATCTATCCAAACTCTTTAGGATATGTATGGCAGGCTGACATTTCAGAGATTGGATAGTTATATTAGATATATTAGATATATATATATTAGATAGTTATATTAGTTTATCATTGTGATCCACTTAATTTTAACATTAATTTTTGGTAAAAGCAAATAAATATCTGGATTGCAAGCCATGAAAATAAAACAAACATTTAACATTTTGTTTAAGAGCTTTAGATTATGAGGATTTTCTATACATAAGTTAAGAGTACTCAATGCAAAATGCTTTATAAATATCCTAGCTTTTAGAAAATTTTATTTCTTAATTTTTCTTAGTCCTCCAAAATAGTATGCTGAGGAATTAAAATTAGCACAGCAGAAAAATGAGTACTTGTCAAAAATCTTGAGTAAAAGTCATGTCATTAATTCAGAAAGAGCAAGAATAAATGCATTATGTAATCTGTAGTAATAGATATTTACATTTCTTGCTTATATGAAAGTTATATTATCAAGCATTCTTACTTCTGTAAAAAGAGATTATATGTCTGCTTTAAACATTAGAGTGGAATACTTTAAAATTCTGGATACAAATGATTTCTTGTCACTTAGTGACTCTGCTTTTCAGTACACTGGCATTCAAAACTATTTACAGGAGAAATATAAAGATTTTCTAAACTTATAAATATATGCTATGTATGTAATTTGAAATTCCTGTCCTTTGTAAAATGAAGAAAAATGCAGCTGAATAAATATCTATCACTTGAACAGAGGAATTTTTCTGTGAAGGTCTATTTATACGCAAGGAATTCACTGCATTCAGAGCTACACAATGTTATAACTTTGTGCTGCTATACAGCAGTTATGAGCAGGAAAAAAAGATTTTTACAAAATATTATTTTTATCAGAAACTGTCAGAAACTGCTTCTTTTATACCTTGAAATTATATTCATAAGCTGGCATTCTTCTAGATTTAATTCCTTCATAATTCAATCTCAAAATACAGAACCAAAAGTCTTAATTATTCTGTTTAACTTCTGTAATAATTGGATTTTGCAATTGATGTTGCACACCCATGATTATTATGAAAAACTAATCCCAAACTCTTCATAAAAATGACTGCTAAACATTTAAGCTTGCATCAAGTGTGTTCAGATGTTCATAAGTTATCCAGATATCTGTCTGAATTTCAGTCATAATTGCAGCCACATGAGCTGTGCTTGGGAGTGGAACACCAGCAGACCAGGATCCATGTCCAGTGCAGACAGCAAATGAAGTCAAGCCCGATCCTGATGGCCTAGCAAATTTTATTGAGCTGTATTACTATTTCCTTTAAGATCATTGTCCAGAGGCAAATTGACCCTTATACATTTTGTGCTATAGCAGAATTTTGAAATAGGAAAAAAAGCATTTTTACCGCACATGCATTGAAGTTTAATATATTTTCCTTCTTAAGAAGTTATTAAATGCTAAGTTGTTGGAATTGAGTATAGCAACAGTTTGAAGAGGAAAGCAGATTCATATTATTCTACACTGCATCCTTTGCAGCTGTGTAGATTCAGAGTGTGCGATCCACTACTTTGTACATACATGTCTCTTCCATTGTAGTACCGATTTAAACAGCACTCCCTTGTGCAGTGTGATTAACAGGCAAAATCCTGTGCTTACATCACACAGATTTATGGGATTGAGCAGGAGACAATTGACACAATGAGGACAGTACTACAAAACAAATTTTAGCTGCTAAAATGAGTGATGGTTGACAAGGACTACCAGTAAAGGATCCAGTAGGTCAAAGAAAAAATCAGAAGCCAAAGAAGAGAGAACATGATATAAAGGAAATGGTTGATAAAAGACATATTCTGGCATTTTGGGGAGACTAAAGAAGAATAGAGGAAGATAAAGGCATTTGTTGTTTCTGCTTCGGATAACAGCAGAGAGAGGAAAGTGAGTCTGCCAGTACAGAATTTTCAGCAAATAAATTAATAAATACAACCATGCTGGCAGCAGTCAGGCTAAGTTTGATATGTTAAGACATTTTAGAGGAGACTGCCACTAAAATTTTCAACCTGCTTTTCTGCCTTACAGGGCTGAGATAACGTTTTTTAATATATTCAAACTTTGACAGTTTTTACAAACCAAAAGGAGCTTGTGGAACTTTTGAATATTACCTGTCTCTGCTTGAATGCTCTTCTTCCCATAGGTTTTTGTAACTTTATGTTGATTCCATGTGTGCAACTCAAGATTAATTCACATAGCAAATCAAGGGAACAATTTGGGTAGTGTCATGTAGTCATATGTCATGTAGCACCGCTGAAAATACTAAAATGCATGCAACACATGCATGGGGCTGGCATATGTGACACAGGACCTTCAGGAGAATTGGGAAATCTGTGGCTGGCAGATATCAGCCACATGTTATTATGTAATATCTAAGATGCCACCACATTCAGGCAGAACTACACTAGAATTACACACCTTCCTTCACTTTTAATAAGAATCATGTAGGTAATAGATGTAAGCCTCAGTTACTCCCTAAAACCTCCCTCAAGATTAGATTTTCTATCCATGCAAATAGTGACTCTGCTAGGATAGCTCTCTGTTTGTGTATCGTGTGCACAAGCAGAAACAGAAGATAAGCATGCTGCAGTACAGTACTAAGACCATAAGTTATCTCTGAGCAGGGTGTTTGTTTTTTGTCTTCAAGGACCTCATAGAAAAAAAAAATTGCTCTTTAGAAAGCTGTTTGGATTTCAGCTCTAAAGCCTCTAAGGCAACCTTTCAGACAGGTACCATGTACCGCTGATAGCATGACTTATCTCATTGCACTAGAGGTGCAATCAATTAGAGGTGATATCACTGAAGTTATTAAGGTCACACACATCCAAGCCACTGGGAGAAGAAAAAATAAAGAGGTCTAATGAATTATGTAAAAACAGTATTTCTCCTGGAATTCCTGTTCCTGTTTTCCAAAGTTAGATATTTCTCAACAAATTGCACATGCTTCAAAATTTCAGCAAGACTCTGCATGCATTATCATGTACTCACTTTGTTAGAGGAGGTAAAGAATTTGTTACTAAAAAACTATTTTTCAGTGTTCAGAACTATACTGAGCAAGTTATATGCTTTTTTTCATCCAAGCATTTTGTGTCATCTAGATAATGTTGTCATTCAATCTTGATGATCAGATGAAGTCTATTCTTCCCCAGTTACTAATGCTGTCAATTTGATATCTCCTTTTTAAAACACTAGTTTTCCCAAGAGAGTTAATGTTTTTGAAGACTGAATTTGACTAAAAAATTTAGAGTTACAAAAAGAACACAAATAAAATAATAGAAGCTTGCCAAGGGGTTTTCTCTCTATCCTAGATGGGTTAAGGATATTAATAGCCTTCTGGAGGTGCAATATTTGCCCTAACTTAAACCAGGAAAAAGATAAAAATTAACACCTGGCCCTCATTTAGTAAATCATTAGAAAAAACCTCTTTAACAGCAGAATTTCTATCTGAAAGAGTAAAGGAAATAATTCTTTATTAGACTACTATACTATCCTTTGTCATAAGCTTTTGCTTAGCTATGACTCCTATTCACAAACAAGCTTGGGCACAGAAGGAAACCTATAAACCTTCACCAAAGTGAATGATCCAAGTGAATGGATCATTCACTTTGAATTCCTGTAAAATACGAGGAAAGATTTTGATGCTATTATTGGGATATACAAATTCTCTCTTGATGAGTTTGAAACTGAAATAAAACACAAAGAATATGTTAAAAATCTATCCCCAAATTAACATCAGGGAAACTGTCCGGGTTACATGTGTGCTAGGAAACTAAGCTAGCACCAAAACAAACTGGAACAGAACAGCTTATGCTGATGGTCCTAAACTCTGAATTTACAAAACAACCAATGATGAAGTTGCTCCAAGGCCCATGCCTAGTTGTAAAATTTGCCCATGATCAAAACCTATGCTAAAAGCCCTTTCAAGAACACAATTGGATAGATGGTCAAATTTCAGCCTGAGAAGATTCACTGCCACTGTTTAATTCATAAGTACAGAAATATCTTAGTTACTAAAATACTAAATTTCAGTTCTTTTCATTTCAATACCAGATAATTGTGAGCAGGCTCTCAACTCCTGTAACAGTGAAGCCCATTCTAGGTCTTCAGCCCATTGTTCCAGTTTGTCAAGATCCCTTGAAACCTTCACCCCTCCAGCAGATCAACACTCCCACCTAAACTTGGTGTCATCTTTGAACTTACTGAGGATGCATTTAAATCCCCTTGCCTAAATCACTGACAAAGATGTTAGCACTGTCCCTAATACTGAGGCCTGGGGAGCACCACTAGTGACCAGCCACCAACTCTCTGGGCCCAGCCATCCAGACAGTTTTGTGCCAAGCACCCATCCAAGCCATGTGCAGCCAGCCTCTCCAGGAGAATGCTGTGAGAGACAATGTCACATGCTTTACATTAGATAGACATGTAAATGCTTTACATTAGATAGACAACACCCACAGCCTTTCCCTTATCTACTGAGCATGTCACTTTGTCATAGAAGCAGAATTTAATACTACTTTCCAGCACAATTTAACTGAAATATGTATGAATTGAAAAGACCAGTTTAAGGGCTAAACTTTCCCTACTTTAATCAGTTTGATAAGAGAAAAATATATACATGAATTAAGACAGAATTTGAAGACAAGTTAATTATATGTAGAAAGGCATGCATATTTATAGGTTTTTCTGAAGCTAAATCATGCCCCTTTGTGTTTTCTCTTAAATGTGAGCAATAAAAAACTCTGGCATAATGGAGTACGGACATTGTGGAGTATTGTTTTTAAAACAATGCAGTATGTATTACAGATTGATTTGAACGTAATTACCTTGGGTTTAGGTACCTAAGTTTGTTTTTCTATTATCAATCCAGTATAAAACAGAAGAATTCAAAGCATGGAATCACCTTTGCAAATCCAGCAAGTAAAGAGAGCTTGAATTGCTTGCCAGAGGTTTCTATTATATTTCATGAACTTTAAGACTTCCTTCAAATATTTTTAGTAAAAAGCCCACCTGTATACAGCATCTAAATTTGGTCTTCTGTAGACAACCAAGCCTATATTTTCTTGGTCCCACAACTGAGTGTCACCTGAAGAAATATGGTGTGAAATACTGATTTTACCAAAAAGGAAGAGTTATAGTGATTTTTTTTACCAAGTAGAGTGTTAATGATTTTTTTATACCAAGTAGAGGAGAATATTCAGAACAATTGGGAAAATATTCTGAGCACATACCTACCACTGAGCAAGTCACTTTAGGTTTCTGTATTCAAAGATGAGCAATAAACAAGTGTCATGCCACAGTCCACTCATCGGGTTTAGGGGAGCATACTTGGATTTACTCTGGGTGGTGCACAGGAAAAACAAAATTCTCAGGAGGTTAAATAAGAACTTTTTCTTGCAACCTTTAGCACATTCCAACTGAATAATTTTAAATTAGCAATCTTTAACTTTCCAAGACACAAAAAGGCACTTAACAAGGCATTGACAGGAAATTTTTGGTCTGGCTTGCAATATCTCCCAAGGAGAAGATAGGAGAAGAAAGACTGAGAGCAAGAGCAAGAGCAAGAGAGAAAGGGACAGGAAAAGAGAGAAAGAGAAAGAGAAAGAGAAAGAGAAAGAGAAAGAGAAAGAGAAAGAGAAAGAGAAAGAGAAAGAGAAAGAGAAAGAGAAAGAGAAAGAGAAAGAGAAAGAGAAAGAGAAAGAGAAAGAGAAAGAGAAAGAGAAAGAGAAAGAGAAAGAGAAAGAGAAAGAGAAAGAGAAAGAGAAAGAGAAAGAGAAAGAGAAAGAGAAAGAGAAAGAGAAAGAGAAAGAGAAAGAGAAAGAGAAAGAGAAAGAGAAAGAGAAAGAGAAAGAGAAAGAGAAAGAGAAAGAGAAAGAGAAAGAGAAAGAGAAAGAGAAAGAGAAAGAGAAAGAGAAAGAGAAAGAGAAAGAGAAAGAGAAAGAGAAAGAGAAAGAGAAAGAGAAAGAGAAAGAGAAAGAGAAAGAGAAAGAGAAAGAGAAAGAGAAAGAGAAAGAGAAAGAGAAAGAGAAAGAGAAAGAGAAAGAGAAAGAGAAAGAGAAAGAGAAAGAGAAAGAGAAAGAGAAAGAGAAAGAGAAAGAGAAAGAGAAAGAGAAAGAGAAAGAGAAAGAGAAAGAGAAAGAGAAAGAGAAAGAGAAAGAGAAAGAGAAAGAGAAAGAGAAAGAGAAAGAGAAAGAGAAAGAGAAAGAGAAAGAGAAAGAGAAAGAGAAAGAGAAAGAGAAAGAGAAAGAGAAAGAGAAAGAGAAAGAGAAAGAGAAAGAGAAAGAGAAAGAGAAAGAGAAAGAGAAAGAGAAAGAGAAAGAAAGAGAGACAGTCACCACTCTAGAATTCAGCATTGTCTCAGCCGCTTTCAAACCCAGGGGTAGTCAAGTGTGCCTCGCAGCACACGTCACTGTCCTTTTATCTGTTCATGTCTGCTGAGGCCCTCCTCCAGGTGAGCTTATGCTGATTTCAGCTCTGATTTCAGCATTGCATTTTACACAGAGCCAGAATGTTCCCAGCTGGCCCTTCCAGCCGACCCCCCCCATTACAGTGGTGGTCAGTGCTGGCTTTTCCAATGCTCACAGGCTTCACAGAGCAGTGCGAGAAGGCTCCAGGGCTGAGCTTGCCCTGTTCCCCACCACCTGCAAACGGATTGTTTCGAGCCAGTCAGCCTCTCCTCCAGTCTCCCAGTCTATTTAAGTTGCCAAATTTCAGACAAGATGGATTACATCTTTTAAGGATCCATATTACTGTGACGGGATTCTACGTAACTAATCCAAATGTAGGGTACTTATCTGACTTCAGGTTGTGTCATGGTGTTTATTCAGAGAGGAAGATGCAGATGAAGAAGTCTGAGTATAGCAAACTGTTAATGATTCTTAGAAAGGTTATGGGTTTTTTAAAGCAAGTATAATTAAATGTGGACTTTGATTTCAGGTAAATCTTTGAGTAAAGGCTCTTTTGCTGTTATTAAGAATGATGAGGAAAGCTACAGCTTCAGCCTGTCTCTGATTGAACAGGTAGGAGTGGAGGCATGACATGCTTTGGGATGTTAATTCTTCCTTCATATTTATGTCAAATCAAGTTAGGAAGATACTGTAAAAATGTCTTTTTTCTGTCAGATACTGATTTGGTATGTTCCAGGAAATTAGGTCTTATTCTTTTAAATTACCTGTGTGCCCATGACTGTGAATTTCACAAAGTCATTTTCAAAGGAAATAGAAAATGCTATCAACATTTAATTTCTGGATCATTTATTGCATTTTGCCTTATGGAAAGGATGTAATAAAAGAAAATTTCACACTTGAGATGGATGTGGAGATGTTCTCTGACAGCTGCTTTCTACCTTTGTTACGTGATGTTGGATTCTAACTACTTTATTTACCTATAATACAGATATCTAAGCTTTGCTAGTCAGCTTGAAAATTAATGATCAAAAGTAAGCCTATCTAGATGATAGTAATGATTCATTTTACTTCTCTTAGATGCCTGTGTTAATAGATATATTTCACCCTGGAGTTATGTATTTCTCTGATATGGCTAAGAAGAAAGTCTGCCGTGACTTACTTGGATTTAAATGTTTAGATGTTAGACAACAGAACTTCGGTGGGATAAATTTCACACCATGTTAGATGAAAATAAACAAATAAAAAGACATGAAACCACCTAATTGTAATTTTTAATCATACATATATATAATATTGAATGTATCTATTTTAGTTTATATATATAAATGGTAAATATAAATTTATAAATATATTTATATTATATATATAGTTTGCACTTAACAACTAGAAAGATCCATTTATTAACTGTTATTATTTAGGAAGATAAATAGATTTCTTTTGCATAATTATTCATGTTGAAGTGTAACTAAATTCTTGCAATATTCCTTGCTCTAAAACAATTGTATGGGTGATGACACAGCAGTTGGCACAGCAGTTCCACCAGCATCACATCTGTCCAACAGAAGCAGTGGCTTTAAAATACATGTTTTTTTGCAGTTGTGATTGTTTTGCAGTCACAGTCACTCTTAGTCAGTTCACATTTTTCATTGGAGAAAGCTGGTCCTTAGAAACAGGCTTCTGAGCAGACTGTACTGGCAGATATACATACTAATTAATGTGGTAAGAGGTTACCTCCACAACCACAACAGAGCACAGAAAGACAATAGTGTGAAGGGGAGCTCAAATAATACTCTGCCCTCATTACTGATAACCAGGACAAAAAAAACCTTTGTTTAGCAAGAAGCTGGCTTTCAGCCAAGAGTCTGATAAGAAGCAGACATTCCAAGGTGGGATAGTGCTTTTTATCATGCCAGTGTCCTCTCTTACACAGCTGTCTCAGTCACAAAACATTCCCCTGGGAAGGTATTGGGACATTCATACATAAGATTGAGGGATTTTAGCCCTTCTGATGGAACATAATTCTTTAACTATGCTGAGGTGAGAGGCAGCTGTCATGTCTTAGAAGGGATCATAAACCATCAAAGATCCCCGAAGTGCCTCCAGACTAATTTCTGGAGCCTTCCAACCAGAGGACTGCACATGATCCACAGCGTTGCAATAGACAGTGCAAATCTTCCACCCCAGGGGAGGTACCTGTGCATTCCCACTTGAACATTAACCCGTTGAACTTTGTGGTTTGGGAGCTTCCTCCATGCCTGACAGATCAAGAGTGTGACCAATGGATATAGAAATTG
Source organism: Leptocoma aspasia (assembly GCA_013399835.1). Taxonomy (NCBI): domain Eukaryota; kingdom Metazoa; phylum Chordata; class Aves; order Passeriformes; family Nectariniidae; genus Leptocoma; species Leptocoma aspasia. Next base: position 237,443 of record VXAX01002774.1, read on the forward strand.
CAACCATCAAGCCTTGCTGCTGGATCCACAGGTGATACCTTTGCCACCTACTCTTATCCTTTCTTTATCTTTCTTTCTTTTCCTTATATATTTTCTTAAGTGATGTCTTTATATTTTATATAGATAATAACCAAAACAGTTACATATCTCCTTTCCAATGCAACCAAATCTTCTAAAATAAACCTGCTATACATATACATATATAAACACCAGTAATTCAGTGTCATTTCACTCTAATCCACCCCAAGGGATCTATTATGGACAAGAACCTCAGTTACCCCACCTTCAGCGACAGGTGGTAGGTAACAGGGCCACATAGTGGCTGAGTGGTGAATGTGTCAGCACTGCACATGATTTAATATGGGATGTTTTGAGGAGAAATGAAAGGAAGGAAAAATGGAATTAAGTGATTTCGCGAGGAGCAAGGATGGATAAATAAATGAGTAAGGAGGTAAAAAAAGCCCAGTCGTGTCAACAGTTTGCTGTTCAGTACATTTGTATATGTATGTCTATACATAAATTTTCACCCTGGAAAAAAGAATGTGGATGTGACCTAACCACAGCCTTCCAGTACCTGAAGGGAGCCTACAACAAAGACAGAGATGGACTATTTACAGGAGTCAAGGGGGAATACATTCAAACTAAAATACAGTAGGTTTAGACTAGATATTAGAAGGAAATTCTTTGCTGTGAGAGTGGTGAGGCACTGGAACAGGCTGTCCAGAGAAGTTGTGGATGCTCCATCCCTGGAAGCATTCAAGGCCAGGTTAGATGGGGCTTTGGGCTCACCCTGGCCTAGTGAAAGGTGTCCCTGCCCATGGCAGAGGCTTTTGAACTAGATGATCTACAAGCTCCCTTCCAACCCAAACCATTCTATGATTCCATGACGTATGTGGTGAACTTGTGTGACCTGTATGCATGTGTCTGCTGGTTGTGTGTGCTCAGCTTTGCTACAGGTTGCACCTGAGAGCACAGAGCTGCAGCAGCCTCACCTGTGTCAGATTGTTGAGTCTGGCCCAGTGTTTTTCTCTTATGATGCCCTCTTACTTACCAATGTGGCTTTGAAGGTGAGCTCTGCTCCACATCTGAGTGCTCAGATACAACCAGGTGAATGCATAGATACTTTTATATGAAAATGTCCAGGTAAGTGCCCAAAGCTGTAACCCCTCCCCAGTGGAACCACTGTTCTTTCTTAGAACTTAGGGTATGCAGTATTTCATATTTTTTATGCATAAATAAAGTGAGGATGAAGCATAATGAGGCATGACTCTGGCGTTCTGAAATGTTAACAATATTGCCTTATGTTGTATTTCCATTTGTTTTACAAAAATAACATTTTAGCTTTCCTATCACTTTTTACAACTAAGAGCAAATACTGCATTTTTCTGTCCTTGGGATAATCCTTTCCTCATGCCCCTTCCATGGTCTTTTCACATTTTAGAATTCAAATATTGGTTCTGTAAAAAGAGTGTTCCAAAACTACAGTAAAATATTTATTATTCACATTTTAAAGCATCATGTGAATCAATTAATTTAGATTTATTTCAAGTAGCATATGTCTCTTGAGCCATTGAAAATACAAAAAAAATTTCTTCAGTATATATTTCACTTCAGTATAAAGTTTCTCAAAAGTCTAAGGAAAATTATGCATCAGATACAAAAAAGTTCCATAATTATTGCTGGTAGCTGTTAGCTACTGTAATTTATGATTAAAATACTGGATGTCTCCTACATGTTTATAGTAGCCAATATTATTTCAGCACTTATGAATAATAAAAATAGGCATACTTCCCATATGACTGATACAAATTCATTACTACTCTTATTAAAATTCCAGTTAGGAACTCAGAAAGCTAATTGTGATTTCTTTTTCTGTGTTAAGTGAACACGCAGCGATATGGCAGTTACTGCTTTAAACTTTTAAAGTTTACAGACATTAAGCAGAATAACAAATATTTGATACAAGTGAAATAATTTGTGGGCAGAAAATATGTTTTATTCAATTTTTCCTTCTGAAATAGCCTCCTCTCTCCCTTCCTCAACTCTTCCTTTCTTCCTTTCTTCCTTTCCTCTCACATTGAGTGGTATATAGAGGCAGACAGAGGGAAGAGAAGAGACTGAGGAAGGGTGGGAAGAGAAGGAAAGAAGGAAAGAAAATAAGAGCTTTCAGCAATGCATAAACCAGGTGGTTATTACTTACGCTGTTGTTAATATTGTCCATTATTTGTTCCATTAAAATAATCTTATTAGGAAACTTATGTCTGCCATTGTTCTTGGTTATTTCTTCAGATACCTTAACTGATTTTGAGATCTGACATAAAATTCTGCATTTCTTTCTCCATCTCATGCAGCTCAGAAGGCATGGAATGCAAATTCCATGGTTATTGCCAGTGGAGAAAAGACACTCATGAACGAAGCAGTGCCCTGTTAGAAAGTAAATTAACATTCAGGAACAATCCTCACTCTTATAAACACAAATAACTGATATTCTTTAAAAAAAAAAGAAAAAAGAGAAAGAGACAGAAGGGCAGTATTTTCTAGTGTTTCTAAGCAAAACCAAAGCAAAATAGATGATAAGAGATTTAAGTTTGAATTTACAAACTGTGGAATTCACAGTCATTAAATATTTCACATCTTTATGGTTTGCAGCTGTGTTTAAATAAATCTATCTAATTATATTGAGGGTTGCATTGTAATCACAGGCTAGTCCTATTTGCCTGCCCAGAACATGACAACAATGAGCTTGACTGGGTTATTAAGATTTACAAATGGAGCGGGTTTTGGATTTATCCTAAGGTTCCTTCCTTCCTTCCTTCCTTCCTTCCTTCCTTCCTGTCCTTCCTTCCTTTTCTTGGTTTGTTTGGTTTATTTTTTGTTATTTTTTTTCCTAAATGTGATTGGCTTTCTGCTTCAAAAGAATCATGTTTATGACCTTAAACCAAAAGTAAGAAAGATAGATAAGTCAATTCTTGACACTTTCCCACAAAGACCAGACCATCTGGACATTCTGTGTTTGTAACAGGTGCTTCTGGGACTTAGAGCCTAATTCTGGCCCAGATTCTGTTCTGTATGGGTGACTCCATTACTGTGTGCAACTGCACATTGCATTAATTGAAGGGACTCAGAAAGGCCAAGTAAAGTAATTAGTCAGTTGGTCATGCAGAAAAGAGACTAGTGGCTTAGTGCCACCGAATGTTGGATGCACAGATGTACAGCACCATCAGCTTTTGCTCTCTGTGGTACTCCGCTAATCTCCGGCAGGTAGAGCAAAGATCTGTCTTAGTCCAGGTTTTCAGTCTCCTGGAAGCAACAACATAAATTTCATATCCACTTGGGAGAGAAAATCATAAGTTTGAATGACCTGAAAAAGAAGCTACATCAGCATAAAATTGTCAGAATGGTAAAAGTGCCAGATGGGCCAAATATGGCAGTTAGGTTTTTAGGTTCCAGTCTGAGTTTTTAGGTTTATCCAGCAGCAACTGGCATATGCAATACAAGCTGTAAAATGGGTGTAATTTTGATTTTATAAGCTTATTTTTGAATTATGCTGTTTTTCTTTGCATGTACTTGACATTTTTTGTAAGCCTAGCTATTTTGGGGTCAGAGTTTGATCAGAATTGTTAGCTAGTGTCACCTGGAAAGTTAAGAAAATATCTGCTCTGCTACTCGTTTCCACTGAGCAGTGGAACTAAATGTGGGCAGTGGGGACATTCGAAAAAGTTGTAAGTGAGAGTGGTTCATAGTTCTGTTTTTGTGTAGCTTATAGCAGGAACTCAAATCCTTTTTCTGTATCTTTCACAGATGCAGTGTGTGTGCTGTTTTGCTGTGCATCCATTCAGAGTGGGTGTCATAAAGAAGTTTGGATTGTTGCATTTCACTGTAATGTAAAATTTATAGACTAAACCTTTATTTTTAAAAGTCTATTTTTAACTTTCTGATCAGAACAACCAGAATTAAGAACTGGTAAACTTAAATCACAATTTGCCTAGGCCACTATTTTCACTATTATGTTAGCTTTTAACACATTGACAAGTTGAAATAATCCTCAGCAGTGTGCATTGCAATGATATACTCTCACTGTCCTCAATCATAGAGCTCACTACAAAAATTGCTTACAATAGTAAGATGCAGTATTTGAAATATTATAAAAACAGCTTTTAATCTGTACTTTATTAATCCCAGAACTCTCTGTTCACATTCTCTGTATTTCCCACATACTTTGATAACAAAACAACAGTGTGATCAACTCCCTCAAGGGCAGAGGGACCCTGCAGAGAAACCTTGACAAGTTAGAGACAGGCAAATACCAGCTGTATAAAGTCTCACAAGGGCAAGTGCCGGATTCCCCACCTTTCACGAGGTCACACAGTTTGTGTGAATAGACTGAGGAATAAGAGGCTGGCTGGAGGGCAGCACTGCAGAAAGAGACTGGGATGTCCTGGTCAGTGGCAAGTTGAACATGAGTCAGCAGTGCCCTGGCAGCCAGGAGGGCCAACCCTGTCCTGGGGTACATCAGGCACAGCATCACCAACCAGGCAAGGGAAGGGATTGTCCTGCTCTGCTCTGCACTGGGGCAGCCTCACCTCGAGCGCTGGGGGCAGTTCTGGGTGCCACAATACAAGAAAGACATTGTGCTATTGGAGAGCATCGAGAGGAGGGCCATGAGGACAGTGAAGAGGCTAGAGAGGAAGTGTTATAAGAAATGGCTGAGGTCACTTGGCTTGTTCATTCTGGAGGAGACTAAAGGGAGACCTCATAAAAACCTTCAACATCTTCATGATGGGAAGCGCGGGGGCAGGGACCAATGTCTTCACTGTCGTGACCAGTGACAGGAATCAAGAAAACATCATG